>BLKR01009487.1:0-113009 GCA_011170035.1 Teleogryllus occipitalis | reverse complement strand
TTTTTAAATTTATTTTCTTCCTGTTCGGCAGTTTTGCCTCTCAGGGGTTTGTACATTTTTATTTGTAATACATAACGTTTAATTTTCACGTTTGAGCATATTACCTCTCACTCTTGTATCTTACTACTAGCTAATTTACAGGATTTTAATACTTATATTTCTAATACTTACAACTAAACAATACACAATTTTTGACATACAATACACAATTTTTACATACATTATACATTCTTAAATCTAGATACACTCTATACATACATTGGGATGAAGATTTACATATTTAATACATATTATTATGGGGATTTAAACATGTCTTTGGGATATCGAGAGCGAATTCTTTTGGGATTGTTTAAAGTTTTTCCCATTGTGAATTTTGTACTGCAAGGAGAGGATGAAAGAAGAGTAAAAAAATTGTTACGGTTTTTTCTTATATGTTCTATTATGGGTTCTATTTGAAGTTCCCTTTGAATATGTGTATTTGATATGAACCAAGGGGCCTTTGCACATTTTCGTAAAAATTTGTTCTGTACTATTTGAAGTTTTTCAATGTTGGTTTTAGCTGTGTTATTCCAGACCGGACAGGCATATGTGAGTGATGGTCTAATAATAGATTTAAATATTAAGATAGCACATTCCAAATTTAAGGCTGAGCGGAAGTTAATTAATGGGTATAGTTTTGATATTTTGGCGTATGTTGCATTGGTTATTACTTCAATATGCTTTTTCCAAGTTAACTTGCTATCAATATGAACCCCAAGGTATTTTACTGGTGTATCGGATGGGAGCCATGGGATTATAGTGTTATTTAATACTAGCGGGCGAGGTAACTTTGGTTTACAAAGAGTAAAAATTTTGGCCTGGGTTGTAGTTGGGTTTATTTTTATTCTCCACTGTTGAGCCCACTCTAGAAAGCATGAGATATCCGCCTGGATGTTATCTTTTGCTATTTTTATATCTCCATGAGTTGTGTATATTGCAGTATCATCTGCGAATAGCGCAAGATTTGAGTCTCCTAATGTGGGAATGTCTGAAAAATAAACATTGAAGAGGAGCGGCGATAGTGCAGAACCTTGAGGTACCCCCGCTCCTATTGTTCTAGTTTGTGAAAGTGCGCCAAAGTTTACTTTAACTTGATAGAATTTGCTTGTTGACCTTGACGCGGCTAAGACCTGACCTCAAAGTTAAGCTTGAGCCACGAGTGTAGTACAAGAAATAATTTTGTTGTATCGTCATTTCTCTTATTAGCTGCTGAAACCTTGTTCTCCTGAATTAAAAACCACAGATAGGAAAGTCTTAGAATTTGACTCTAAAAGGTCTTCATTCTATAAAAAGTCTAAATTCCATCATTGGTCCATATCACGGATTCTACGTCACGAGTCCACGGTCTGTCCTTTCGAATTTCTCAAAGAGTCCTGATCCTCGGTGAATAGGAGCCCTATGGGCCTGGCTATATGGTCGTGGATTTTTGAGCCGGCCTTTCAACACACACGCACACACACATCCACTTTGATAAGCCTTGGGCGACTCAAGGTCTTCTTGAAGGATCAGAGTTCTTCGTGGGAATTAGTGACTTTTGCTCCAAGCCAGTGGCATTGCCAGAGGCAAGCGAGATGGTCAGATGCGAGGAGATATATTTAATTTTGTATCAGAAAATCGTGTTGTCTAGTTTTTAGATGGATTGATTAATGGATGTAAGAATGTGTCATGCATAGCTCTAATATATTAGAAGCTTTTAAAATGAAATTCAGTTATTATATCAAAAGTAAGTCATCGTTTTGCCGTTCAGGAAATCATTGATATATTTTAATTTTGTTTGGCCTTGATAAGAAGCTCCTGTTACATTTTCAAAATTTTCTGGAAAATGTCTGATATTTTTTTTTTGTTCGAATTTACTCGTATTTTGCTCGTATTTATAAAAAGGGTATAGTTTTGGTTTCATTCAAAGGTCTGAAATTCTGAAAATTGCAAAAGTTCAGTTATATTTTCGAACCTATGCTACACCTCGAACATTAACGCCTCTTATTTCTTTCTCAGCGCGATTTATCCCTCAATTTTAAGTCATTAAAAGATGTTAAATTGAGATTCCACCCCAAAAATGAAAAAAATCTCGAGTTGTGTTTCTTTATCTTAAAATAATCTCTAGACTTTACTGGACATTTTAATACAATATTTATTGAAAAATTGTTGGTTTTTTGTTTATTTTCTTGCGTTTTGAATGTGCATCAGGACAGACAGGCGGACGTTTCAAAATTCCATGTTTTCACATAAACAGAAATAGTTGACTCTCGAAAGCTGTGGTTTTTACAATTTCATATTCGGTTATCTTGTTTATCTGTGCAATTCAGTATGAAATGTACAGTGATGGGAGTGATATCGAGTTCTTGATGGAGTTCAGAGTTTGGGATAAACCAGGGTGCTTTTGTGATTATTCTTAGATATTTATTTTGGAACGTTTGGTTTTTGTTAATATTGGTTTTGGATGCTGCAGACCAGATCCCTCAGATTTCTTAGACCTACTCTGAATGGCGTGTTTAGTTTAGAATTGCTAACGTTAACTTGTGCAGCAGACGTGGCCAACATTAAACAAGAAAAGGAGAAAGAGTGTCGATAACATTTTTTGTTTTTTATAAACAAACGCGGTATGATCGATAAAAGGGAATGTAAACAATATTTGATTCACTCTTGTGTATCCCTTGTACCATTGCAGTAAATAAAACATGTTGTCATACATTTTAAATGAATTTTCTGGTAGAAATAACTGAATATTGTAGTGGTATTTCTAAAAGTATCGTTGGTAATCGACAAAAATCGGTTAGATGTCAGTTTTTATCAAATATTCAACATATTTTAATTACATTGTTCACGGTATAAATTATCCTGATTTTCTACTACCCTTTTTATTTTAATATGTTGTAGATTCCTTTTGTAAAACGAGAGAAAATAAGTAAATTTTATAGATAAGTTAAAAAGTTAAAACATTAAATTTCTTACCACTTAAGAAATAGATCCAATTATTTAATTCCACTTTTAAGCTCTTCATTGCCTACACACCACCAAAAATGTTTGATGTTCATGGAGTTAAGTAAGTTTATCTATTACCGTGCAGCGTATTACACAATAAATGGTGGATGTGTAGATAATCCTGTTCACGTACTATCATGACAGGACAATAAGAATGACACTAAACTCTGAGCTCTGAATTATTTTCTTTTGTATTGTACTACAATACAAAAGTCAGTGAATGAAACACTTTACATTTGTTATGATTGTTTAAACCTACTTAAAATTAACTTACAATATTCTTACGTACTACTAGGGTGATAGAGGTGTCTTGACATAATAATTCTACTTTAGTTCGAGGTCCGAGAATTTCTTTAGGAAAGTGTGAAACGAGATTTTTTCTTGATACGGGCTGTGTGGATTTTGGCAGTCATAGGGTGTATTTGGGATGTTTTGGAATAATTAGTAGATAAAAAAATAATGTGGTTGTTAACGGTTCTAACTAGAATTCTTTGTGAAGTTGTGCACTGGAGATGTATCATAGAACGTTCGTGTTGGTGCGAAGAAACTGATTTTGAAAAATTTCAAGTTCTCTTGTACTCGATTTGGCAGCGCTGACCCAAGCTGGGCATTCACATAAAAGTAGTACGAAGTCATTTGGTTGTCTTGTAAAGTAGTAAAGCGGTATTGTGTGGTAATTTATCATATCTTTTGATTACACTCAATAATTATTTGTTTAAGTTTGATTTTGACTTCAATTTTATTATTTATGTGACTTTTCCAACTGAGGTTGGTATCTAAGAAAAGGCCTAAGTATTTTATGGTTTTGTTTGGAGGGTACCATTGTACGGAATTCGCCACGAAACGCAATCCCAGGATATAAAGGCGACATCCAAACTGATTTATTTGTATTCTCCTTGTGTGGAAGCATCACCATTACAATCTGGTGCGACAATCGATTTGTGGGGAAGGACAAAGCAGAGGAAGGAAGAAAAAAACAGACGAATGTATCAAATATGTCTGCAGAAAAATACGAAAACAATGTGAGTCTAGAAATATATTTTACAGAAAGAAAGGGGATGTGTGGGTATGTATGTGTATATGAAAAAAAATTGGCCGACAGCTGATCAAACATTTTGTAAAATATAATTATGCTACGCGGTATAAAAAACTAATAAATCAATATTACATACCTGCACGTACAACTAACCGAGCACGTTGTCACAAATGTACCCAGATGCGCGCGCACGTGCGTATAAAGACACGTTCGCATGCAACGATACGAACACAACTGCGTGCGTTACCTGATTTTACACAAACATTATCACTAGAGACCGGAAAAATATGTAGTATGAAAGTCAAAATATGTACATAAATGTGTAATGAAAACAGGAAGAATATGTAATATATATGTAAAATCAGATATAATATGTAGTAAAATACAGTAATTATAAAACACATTTACATAATACGAAATTACATTTATAAAAAAATTCCTAAACAAATTTTAAACATAATACGAATGCTTTAAAAATCATTCGGAGAGCACAAGTTGATGCACGCTTTGCAAGCAGATTTTTCCCGACAGTAGTAATCCATTTGCTATCGAGAACCGTAGTTTAGCAGCCCGACTAGACGCAATAGAAGCTATCGCACGAACACGTTGGCGATCGTCAATGTTTCTCGGAAATTAGAGTTAAAGGTCACGAAATGCGGCGACAGAGATACTTAACACTCCTAAACATAAAAATGATCTCAGTCGCTGAGGCGCACCTCCCGCTATTGAGATAACTGAAGTAGGCGCGCGGAACTTTACAGAACATCCAACCGCGTCTTTCGTAGCGTAACCTGGGGTAGGCAGCACTCAGTTATAGTGAAGGGAAAATACTGATTTTTTAAACAAAATAGTACTTTTCATAAAAATATAATAAAACGTAAGAAAATTAATAGAATAAAAAATATTTTGTGAAAAAAGTGAAATAAGTAAAATATGTAATATAGTACTAAATATGTAAAAATATGCAACGAAAAAATTGGATATTGTGTTAAGACAGCGACGATTCGCCAAGATTATAATTTTGAGAACGGTAAGTAGAACGACAAAAAAATGTGATTGCAAAAAAATCCGGTCTCTAGTTATCACACTTCATTTCTTAGGCTCGCCCCCCCCCCCGCCCACTCATTTACTCAACGTGTCTCCACAGCCCAGACCGGTAGCGGTAGCTCAGTGCATCAACTGATGCCACTGCAGCGCCTCTGACCGGGAGTCCTGACGGCAGCAGGATTTTCGACACTAGCTTTTCAGCTAGGTCGAATTCAGTCGCTGTCTGGAGGAGAATTCTAGCGGCCGGCTGCTCTGATCGGTAGTTTTCCGTGGTTTCTCCGATCAACACCAGGCGAATGCCGGAGCAGTACCGTAACAAACGGGCCACGGACCGCGCGCGATCTTTCCTTCCACTTCCTTCTCCTATCCTCTCCCCTTACACATACACTACACTAACACATACTCCGGGAGACCGGTCGGGAGCTTAGAGCTTGTCCCGGCTGGGGCGGTGCCCCGCTGGTGGGAGAGTCTTGGTTAGGGGGAATCCCCACTAGCCGACGATAGGTCGGCGCCGGATCTCGCCATCCAGCGGGGGAGGATGACCGCCATCTCTCGAGGAAAAAAGCATGCACTACACTAACGGGACTAATGACCTAAACAGTTGACGCGCCCAGAAACACGAAAAAATCAATCAATCCACAGCCCAGGCTTGCGTCTCCCGCCTCTAGGCGGTGCGTGGCCGGAGGAAAGGTCAAGTGCGGTGGCGAGGATGGAGGTGGCGGGGCACGTGTCCCGATGCCTCGCGGCCAAGCACAGTGGGGTGAATGGCAACAAGTAGGGGGAAAAATTCTGCAAGGATTATTTTTTTGTTTATCCTTTGTACATCATACCGCAGGAATACTTGCTTAGGGTTCCAGGAAGTTAGGAATCCTGTCCATTAGCCATTTTAGCATTCGTGTTTCCCACTTCCAAGGTCCTCTGTAGATAACGGGACATAGAAGATGTATAGGATTTCTGGAAGTGGGAGAAGATGGAGTGGCAAGCGCCATGCTTCATATTTTCGCCAAATATTTACTGTTAATAAAGCCATTAAATATTGGTACTCGTTTTCAAAGGAGGCTAAGTAAACCTCAGGATCGTCCTGATTAGGACACAACCGGGTAAAAATGTATTGATCGGGTGCAACTGAGTAGTTAATTGTTTTAATTAATTATCGAGATAGAAACGTTGAATACACTCCTATCTTTTAAAGTCAATTAATTTATTTTCGTTTTTATTTTCTTGTATTCGTAGTAAGTGTATGTGGAGTAATATATGTAGTATAGGTAAAGTTATAAAATGGTGCGGAAAACCGATTTTGAGATTTCAATGGAAATACACGTTCTGTTACCGAAAAAGTGTTGTTTGGGTCTTGTTGTTTTAACTCCCGCCCGTCCCTCCGTCCGTCCGTCCGTCCGTCCGTCCGTCCGTCCGACTGTCCGTCTCTCCGTCCGTCCGCGACGAACATTAGAACCTAAACTAACCGTATGATGTTTTTTCAGAAATGAATAATGCCCAGTCGATCTGCCCAGACTTGAAGTTCTCCGATTTTGAAAAATATTCTTTAAATATGGGGTACTTTACATGATGCTCTTGCAACATTTTCAAAATTTCTCAAAAACAGCTTCAATTTTTTTCCTTGAATTTCTTGAAAGAACAGAGTAAAATACACTAATAAAGATGACATAAAGCAAATTTTTACTGTTAGCTCTAATTTTCGAAAATTGCGAAAGCTTGAAATTTTTCGGCATCTTCCTACCACTAAAGTATTGCATTATACGCGTTTTACTTTTAAATAAAACTTGTTCACAATTAATTCTTTCTTTAATGTCTTTTAATTCTTTTGAAAATATTAGTAGTTTTTGAGTAATTTTGAAAGAAATATGAGCAATATTAAATAGTATTAAAACCAAGATTTTCTCAAACAGCTCCAATTATTTCTTCGGACTTTTTGTACGGATAGAGCTAAGTGCACTGTTTACAAGATACATAAACAATATAAATTGTTATTTTACAACATAATTTCTAAGATAACATAAATCACATTTTGGAGTTTTTTTTTTTTTTCAAAAATTACAGAAATATGTTTTGACATCTATCTCACGTCGATAATATTTATATGGAGTAATGCAGATTTAGTTACATTATTGATTTTGTGAGTGCTTCAAATTATATCTTATAAAGTTTCTTGAAAACTCATTTCTTTTCAGAGCAAATGAGCTCAAAATTGCACCTTTTCAGATATGTTCAAACGCCATTATATCAAAAAGGTTCCAAATTTGTTCTTCAAAGTTTTGGTACCGATAATGCTCAATGAACTGAATAATAAGATATAAACACCTTTCAGATTCATTCTTTTGATTTTCCAATTTACAAAAATCTACATTTTTTAAAATATAACTAACGTCGTTAACATTGACATTATGAAACTTTTCTAAGCATTATTGCCTTTGTGAGTAGAAGTGTTTCAAATGCTGTGAAATGAAGTTTCTCTATAACTCAAAATTTTTGGATGAAAATTAGTTTCAAAATGCATGTTAATAGAAACGCGGAAACAATATGTTCTTAAAAACAGCAGCAATGTTTTCAATTAAACTTTGCCTAAAAGGTCAGGAGTATATACACTTTTAAAATATTTTTAACCCATATTTCAATGTTACTGTTCGGGGATCGAAAAAATGTGAAAAAATGTATTTTATGCACCACTAAATGGCAGCTAAGAAGAGGTTGAGTCAACACCGAAAAGAGAGCTCAAACTGAAGAGTTAAGGAAACGTAACAAGTTTGAGAAAGTCTCTCCCATTCCGGTACACCACTAGTTTTCTTTAATTTATTATATTTTATTTAGTTTTACATTGCTGAAACTAACAGTATTGTTGTTGTTGTACAATACAGTAATATTAAATATGTATTATTTTTCTCGTGTTTAAGAAACCGAAATTAAACAAGTGGTAATAGTGAAATAATTCTTCCTCTTTTCTTTAAAAATGTGTAAGTTGCTCTATCTGTAATAAATATGTCTAATTTTATTTATTACTTCTACGTTTCCAAGTAAAATTTACATGAAATCATAAAAGTACACGTTTAATTTTCCGCAAACGTATTTTAAACGTAAAATACAGTAACATTAAATATGTATTCTATTTCTCCTGTCGAAGAAATCGAAATTAAACAAGTGGCAATAGTGAAATAATTCTTCCTCCTTTTTTTTAATAAATGTGTATGTTTCTCTATCTGTAATAAATAGCTCTAATTCTACATTTGCAAGTAAAATTTACATCAAATCATAAAAGTACACGTTTAATTTTCCGCAAACGCATGTTATTTTAAACCAGACGTAGCATTTTGTCATTGTAATAAGCAATTGGAGTTCGACGACCCTCGAAATCCGTTTCCAATCGCACCCGGAAAGTAATTTGGTTAATGCCGGGCTTTGGGTTCGCTGCCCCACTGCGCTCGTTCCGGACGACGCGTGGGCGTCGATAGCCATCGGATGAGCGCTAAAAATATCGCGCGTGCGCCGCCTTCGTTAGCGACATCGACCTCCGGGTGTCGCGACGCCCCCCCACCCCACCCCACCTCCCTCCCTCCCCCCTCTTTCATCACCGCCAGCGCCGGAGCTCTACCCCTCCCCAACACCCGGAAGCCTGCTCATTTCTCGGCTTCCCCGAGGGTCTCCGCTGAAAGGTATTGCCGTGCTGGAGGTTGGATACCGTTGGAATGCGACTTGGTTGGGCTGCTCGACACCGGAATTGAAAGAAATGCAGAGAAAATGTCGTTATTAAATTCATGATTATCTTCTTCATTATCAACATTCTCAGATGTAAGCTGTTTTATCTACTGTGATCTCCACAGGTAGTACATGTTTTTACAATTATCTGAAGGGCTGATCTATTTTTTCCTTGTAGTCTAGAGGGAATTGCAATGATTCTTCTCGGTACTCGAACCATAGTAGTTGAGGGGACCAATCTGACAGTATTCGGTGAGCATCAAAATTCTCAGTGCAGATTCACAGAAGTCACCTTACACATATCAAATCTAATAAAACTTGCTCGTATTGAAAAAGTGTGAATTAACTTGAAACGCTTATCATTCTATTCTAATTAGGTAGATTTTAAATTACATTAAGGCGAAAATAACAACCATCTTATATTGGATTTAATTATTATTCTGATAATGTTAAAGGTAAAAGACTCATCTCAGAGAAAAAAGATCTCCCGCAGACTCGATAGTTTGCTTGTTCAGGTATCTCACCAACAAGAGCTTCTCCTATTCGACTGGGAGAGATGTCACAGCAGTGCCTCTGACTGGGAGGTTCTAATGTTCGAGTCCCGGCAGTGGCAAGATATTCGACACTAGCTAGTCAGCTAGGTTGAATTCAGGTGCTCAGGTGGAGAATTCTAGCTGCCGGCTGCTCTGATCGGTAGTTTTCCGTGGTTTCTCCGATCAACACCAGGCGAATGTCGGAGCAGTACCCTAACAAACGGTCCACGGACCGCACGCGATGTTTCCTTCCTCTTCCTTGTCCTATCCTTTCCCCTTACACACACACACACACACACACACACTTACACTAGCATGCACTACACTACCACATATTCCGGGAGACCGGTCGGAACCTTAGAGCTTGTCCCAGCTGTGGCGGTGCCCCGCTTGTGGGAGAGTCCTGGATAGGGGGAAATCCAGCTAGCCAACGGTAGGTCGGCGCTGGATCTCGCCATCCAGAGGGGGAAGATTACCGCCATATCCCGAGGGAAAACATGCACTACACTTACGGGACTAATTGCCTAAGCTGTTGACGCGCCCGGAATCACTAATAACCAACCAACCCGGCTAGCTAACGGTGCCCCCAAGCCTGAGCCTAGTTTAATTACCACTCTTGAGGCGTAAGAGAGACATGTAGATAACATGACGTATTCCCTTCGCCGTAAATTGCAAACTACGCCTGCCTGAGCTTTTCTTCATCTCATAGCTACAGAAAGCGACACGATTTTGAAGAAAAACTAACTCTATTTTTGCCGCGATCGGAATTCGAGCCCGGATATTAAGTAATTATTTTAATTAAATTGATCAAAATTTTAATAAGGTTGGCTTTGGTTAGTCGTCAAGCTTCAATGCGGGGGGGGGTGAACTTTCGCTTTGAATCCTTCCCTCCCTTGAATAGATGATTGTAGTGTTGGTCGCCATTGCCTCCCAATGGATGGATGATGAAAATGATGGGCCAATGGGGCGGCAAAGACCCCTTTGGACCCCTTAAATCCGTCACCAATAAGCTCACATGCTTTTTCGCATATTTTGAACATACTTCACCGTAAAATGTTTCTCCGAAGTGAATGTGTAAAGTATGGCTACTAAGCTTGTCGAGACCGCTCGCCCCGACTGAGATCTGTTATCTAGAACTGCTGACACTCCTCATTTTACAGCGTCCTTATTTCTTTTTACTATGTACCAGACTCGCCGAACCTGGGTATTACACAGAGTTTACATCAAATGGTCGTAATATTGCAATTTTAATATTAGTTATTTACGAAGTCATCATCGTATAACATCTATTACAATATGAGATTATAGAATTAACAAACGACGCCGTTAGATGGAGTTTGATAACCACTTGAGTATAGTAAGATGTTGCAATACGAATATCATATACTAGCTTTATTTTCGTAGAAATTCCGGTGTAATACAATTTTCGTTAAATCTTATTATTAATCCTTCAAGTGACAGACTGATATTGATAAATAGCTAATTATAATTTATTTTGCAGATAATATTTACAATAGTTTGCTGACGATCTAGTATGAAATACTAATATATTGTATTAGTACAAAACTGATTTGCGAAAAAGCAGTATAGTGTTCTAAGAAAGTTTTCAGTAAAATCTCATTAAATTGTGCGGGAGGCCTGCCCTTCCTTGAAGAGCCGCTTCTAATTCTTACAAACAAAAGAAAGTGTTTTACCATGAGACATGAGACAGCCTCATTTTTGTTTTTCCCATTTTACTAGGATAAGCAAGTAATGAGTATCTGACTTCGTATGAAGAGAAGACAAAGCTTCATTGTGGCACGTAATTTGCGTATTCTAGCAAGGATTGTGTTCTTCTCAGGGAGATAGTTTTCAAAAGAGATAGTAGGGGATATTGTGTTCTTCTCAGAGATATAGAGAATACGCGTATTCTTAGAATAATGAATAACAAATAATGAACAATTATTGAAGAGTAGTACGAGGGCACAGAATAAATTACAACGAACACGGGATCAATAACTTTTATGTTTACTCTCTACAAATACATGTTCTTGTGATGAGATATTTTTGAAGATTCTTCTTTCTACAAGATATTCTTTAATAATAATAATAATAATAATAATAATAATAATAATAATAATAATAATAATAATAATAACAACAGGCGAACGATGAAGAGGTTAATTAATAAAGCTATTAAATGTTCACTAACTTTGAAATGGTATTCAAAGTACTGGACATATTGCTTAGTTATTAACATTCAACAAATATTTCAGTACATTATAAAACTAATATAACAACATTTACTTCACTTCTCTCAGAGAGTGCACGGTATTGAAAAAAAAGTGTCAGCCCTTTTTTCAAATTTCATTCCTTCAATTAATTCTATCACAAATAGATGACTTCTTTAAATTTATATAACAGTGCGTTTTCCATTTCAAGAAGCAGCTTATTATTTTATTCTAGAAGCAGCAATTACATTATTTAGTGAATAAAATGTAATGGTTTAATATATTTTCAAGTAATTACTAAATGGCTACTTCTTAAATAAAAAAGGCAGTATATACTACCTGGAATAGTGCGTGGATAAATATAGAGTGTACTGTATGATGACACATACACTATCCACAACCACTAAGTAGATCAGTTGGGTAATTTGAGTAGCACGTGGGTTGCAAAATTCATCAACAATGTTCACAGGCATAAATGTGATTAGATCAAATTAAAATATATTCACATCAAATTATCAACTTCTGTACGAGGGAGACACATACACTTTACATAAACAACCGTTTGAACTGTCAAATTAATTAAAATTCGGGTAAGGGAAGGTAGTACACGGTGGGAGTAAAAGAAATTTGGAATTTTTTCGGGTTCAATTTTAATAAAATATGATGGCTGATTTTAATTTTATAGTATAAAGCATTTATGTAGACACCATGCGAAAACTTAAGATGCCTGCAAGTTTGCAAATTCAATGTATTTAAGTATTTTTAGAAAAAACTGACAAGTATCCCGCTGTGTATTGGGGTAGTACCCAGTGGTACACACGTCTGTTTCTTGGCGTACAGACTCGTTTTTGTAACATAACGCTGAAGGGTTGATGTATGAAACACCAAAATGCCGTGTTCCTTGTGTAAGAGATCCACCTTCTAATAATGGCTAACGAAACCCACGCCCAGTCCCGCCCAAAGATCGGTGGCAAGCCACCTACTCACTGTCTACTATGAAGCTAACGACGTGAGTGCCGCCGGAACCTAGGCAACCTGACACGGAGGTTCATGTTCCCCGTGTGAACTTTTAGAGGAATCCACCGCCCTCCAGCGTAGTAGATGCTGGCTAACAAACCCCACACCCATTCCTGCCCAAAGATCGATGGCGAGCCACCTACTCACTGCCTACTAAGAAGCTAACGACGTGAGTTCCACCGGAACCTAGGGAACCAGACACGGAGGTTCTTGTTCCCCATCTGGAGTTTTATATGAGGAATCCGACGCCCTACAGCGCAGAAGATGCTGGCTAACGAACCCCACACCCATTCCTGCCCAAAGATCGATGGCGAGCCACCTACTCACTGCCTACTATGAAGCTAACGACGTGAGTTCCACCGGAACCTAGGGAACCAGACACGGAGGTTCTTGTTCCCCATCTGGAGTTTTATATGAGGAATCCGACGCCCTACAGCGCAGAAGATGCTGGCTAACGAACCCCACACCCATTCCTGCCCAAAGATCGATGGCGAGCCACCTACTCACTGCCTACTATGAAGCTAACGACGTGAGTTCCACCGGAACCTAGGGAACCAGACACGGAGGTTCTTGTTCTCCATCTGGAGTTTTATATGAGGAATCCGACGCCCTACAGCGCAGAAGATGCTGGCTAACGAACCCCACACCCATTCCTGCCCAAAGATCGATGGCGAGCCACCTACTCACTGCCCACTGTGAAGCTAATGACGTGAGTTCCACCAGAACCTAGGGAACCAGACACGGAGGTTCTTGTTCCCCGTCTGGAGTTTCATATGAGGAATCCGCCGCCCTCCAGAGCAGAAGATGCTGGCTCACGAACCACACACTCATTCCTGCCGAAAGATCGGTGCCGAGCCACCTACTCACTGCCTACTACGAAGCTAACGACGTGAGTGCCGGCGGGATACTTAGAACCAGGCGGACGACACCGCCTCCAACTAGAGCCTCAGGTCTGACGACTGTCGTCGACTCCCCTGTGGGGTATGTTAGCGACCTGAAAAAAACGTGTTTTCAGCTTTGAAGCGAAAACACAGAGCTATTGGCAGAGAATAAAAATGTGGTATGAAGCATGCAATGTGCTCAGAGATATGCTTACAAATACTAAAATAAGCATAATTATAGTATGTGCATATGTGACACGCCTGCCTGGATAAACCAGATGCTGTGTGTTAGGTGTCACGTGCAGTACCAATGCTTGAGTTTTAATACTTACTATGAATAAACGAAAACAGTGAATTCAGTCGCTCGAAAGCAGTTTTTTCAACAGATAGAAAGAGAATTTTAGCCAATGTTTTTCAGAATAAAGAGTTTTTTGATGAGAAATCTTTTTTCTGATGTCTACAATAAGCAAGTTTAAATTGCGATTGTCATAAGATTTCATTACCCAACTTCCATTCGTTCGTTGACATTTGGGGTTTGTTCTATGCGTTGGGTTGCCTGTTTGAAAATCTCAGTTCAAATTTTCGTTCACAAGGCATGAAGGCCAATGCTCCTACCGAGTTCATTTAGCTCCAACACGTATTCTAAGTTAATATGCGTTTGAGAGTACTTGAGTTGCGCAAATTACTTGAACTTAATTTTAGCCACGAAAATGGGAGCCGTGTCTTTGATTATCGTTGTTTTTCAGAGAGCGGCCACAATTCAATCCCTACGCGCATTGTCGCCAACGCCAACGCCATCGCCACCGCCACCGCCATCGCCGCCTCCGTCACCACTTCACACAAATGCCAGATTCTCACATGTTCATCTGCATACGATCAATTCTTAATCATGATGGAACTATTTCCATAGTTAATGACTCACAATAATACGAAATATTTTAAGTAAAAATGCTTACAAGATGCTTTTATTAAATAATTGATACTTCTATAACTGACGGAATTAATGAAACTTTCCCACATATCTTTCTTCCAATTAATATAGTCATGAAATACGCAGACACAGCATAATATAAATTGAATCCGTACACCTCCCAACTTGTACAAATCATTTAAATAAATACGAATAATTAATTAAAATGGCATAATTAATCAAATTAAAACGTAATTTATTCCATTATTTCAGTTTTTAAATTTTCATTATTTCAAAAGTTAAAATAAGAATATTTATAGCACATTTTACGAAAACAAATAATTTAATTGTGTTGCGTTCGGGATGTGTCTATTATTTCAATTAAAGACTAAACAATTGTCAATGAACTCAACATTATTTATCAGTTCACTTTATTTAATAAACATGGTTTTCAATTAATATTAACTTCGATTTAAAAATACGACTAGAAAAACATAAAGAACCAAAATGTTAAACAATTTGCTCTCAAAACTATTTTCAATATAAAGTGACGTTTTTAGAATATTCTTAAAACTTTCTCGAAAATACCCAAATAGGAAAGTACGATGTTAAATAACTTCAATCACAGAACGTTGGAAAAGAAATATTTTTGAAAGAAAGAAATTAACAATTGATAACACAAAAAAATCTTATTTTCTTTAAAAACATTAACCAAAAATTACGTAATAATTCCAAATTCGTAATTAGAGCGCAAAATAATTTCACGAGTTAGTCGTCCACCTGGGCGTTTCCTTGCCAGGTAAATTAGGACGAAATTAAAAAGGGCAGATTGTGCGAAATCGGATTGCGAGGGTGGCGTTGGCGGCGGCGGCGACAGCAGCGCCCCTCGCGTCGGCGCCATGAAGCTGATGATGTCGCGCCTGCGCGGCGAGCGCTCGCCGGTGGCGCCGCCGCAGCGCGACCGCGCGCGCTCCGTGTGCGTGGACCGGCTGGCGGCGCTGCTGCCACCGGCGCTGGAGCCCGCGCTCGCCCGCCGACGCGCCTCCGCCGCCGTGTAAGTCTGCCTCTGGGCTGGGCACGCCTCACCGATGTGACCAGGCATCCTTGTTGATCGAACGAAAATCATCGATGTTTTCAAATAGATTTAGTTACCTCTAACACTAAATGTTTGCGCTGGAGCCCGCGCTCGCCGGCCGACGTCTTGTAAGTCTCTGGACTCGATAATAAAACATCCATGTTAATAATACATAGACCAAAAATCATCGATGTTTTTAAATAGATTTAGTTACCTCTAACACCAAATGTTTGCGCTGGAGCCCGCGCTCGCCGGCCGACGTCTTGTAAGTCTGTCTCTGGACTCGATAAGAAAACATCCATGTTAATAATACATAGACCAAAAATCATCGATGTTTTTAAATAGATTTAGTTACCTCTAACACCAAATGTTTGCGCTGGAGCTCGCGCTCGCCAGCCGACGTCTTGTAAGTCTGTCTCTGGACTCGATAAGAAAACATCCATGTTAATAATACATAGATCAAAAATCATCGATGTTTTTAAATAGATTTAGTTACCTCTAACACCAAATGTTTGCGCTGGAGCTCGCGCTCGCCAGCCGACGTCTTGTAAGTCTGTCTCTGGACTCGATAAGAAAACATCCATGTTAATAATACATAGACCAAAAATCATCGATGTTTTTAAATAGATTTAGTTACCTCTAACACCAAATGTTTGCGCTGGAGCCCGCGCTCGCCGGCCGACGTCTTGTAAGTCTGTCTCTGGACTCGATAAGAAAACATCCATGTTAATAATACATAGACCAAAAATCATCGATGTTTTTAAATAGATTTAGTTACCTCTAACACCAAATGTTTGCGCTGGAGCTCGCGCTCGCCAGCCGACGTCTTGTAAGTCTGTCTCTGGACTCGATAAGAAAACATCCATGTTAATAATACATAGACCAAAAATCATCGATGTTTTTAAACAGATTTAGTTACCTCTAACACCAAAATGTTTGCGCTGGAGCTCGCGCTCGCCAGCCGACGTCTTGTAAGTCTGTCTCTGGACTCGATAAGAAAACATCCATGTTAATAATACATAGACCAAAAATCATCGATGTTTTTAAATAGATTTAGTTACCTCTAACACCAAATGTTTGCGCTGGAGCCCGCGCTCGCCGGCCGACGTCTTGTAAGTCTGTCTCTGGACTCGATAAGAAAACATCCATGTTAATAATACATAGACCAAAAATCATCGATGTTTTTAAATAGATTTAGTTACCTCTAACACCAAATGTTTGCGCTGGAGCCCGCGCTCGCCGGCCGACGTCTTGTAAGTCTGTCTCTGGACTCGATAAGAAAACATCCATGTTAATAATACATAGACCAAAAATCATCGATGTTTTTAAATAGATTTAGTTACCTCTAACACCAAATGTTTGCGCTGGAGCTCGCGCTCGCCGGCCGACGTCTTGTAAGTCTGTCTCTGGACTCGATAAGAAAACATCCATGTTAATAATACATAGACCAAAAATCATCGATGTTTTTAATCATCGATGATTTAGTTACCTCTAACACCAAATGTTTGCGCTGGAGCCCGCGCTCGCCGGCCGACGTCTTGTAAGTCTGTCTCTGGACTCGATAAGAAAACATCCATGTTAATAATACATAGACCAAAAATCATCGATGTTTTTAAATAGATTTAGTTACCTCTAACACCAAATGTTTGCGCTGGAGCTCGCGCTCGCCAGCCGACGTCTTGTAAGTCTGTCTCTGGACTCGATAAGAAAACATCCATGTTAATAATACATAGACCAAAAATCATCGATGTTTTTAAATAGATTTAGTTACCTCTAACACCAAATGTTTGCGCTGGAGCTCGCGCTCGCCAGCCGACGTCTTGTAAGTCTGTCTCTGGACTCGATAAGAAAACATCCATGTTAATAATACATAGATCAAAAATCATCGATGTTTTTAAATAGATTTAGTTACCTCTAACACCAAATGTTTGCGCTGGAGCTCGCGCTCGCCAGCCGACGTCTTGTAAGTCTGTCTCTGGACTCGATAAGAAAACATCCATGTTAATAATACATAGACCAAAAATCATCGACGTTTTTAAACAGGTTTAGTAACTTCTAACGTCAAATGTTCGCGTGGGAAAAAATTAATTTGACAGTGACCGTAATTATTAATTTATAATTAAGACTGATCTGTTAAAATTAATAATGAAGTTAATAATAATAATAATAATAATAATAATAATAATAATAATAATAAACAAAATAGCCTCAAAGCGTGAGCTCCCAGGATCATCTCAAAGGCTCAGCCCTCAGTTCGCTAAATAAGGGTACGGGAAGAAGGAAAAGATCCTACGTCCTGGGCGCATGCGTTTACAGCCTCTCCATGCGCTAAATACAAGAAAGTTGTAGCACATACCACCGCATCGGGATTATCTCGAGCCAGATAGTGAATGCCCTATAAATGTAGTACAAACGACGTTCGTTTGATTCAGACACAAAGTTAAAGTAATAATTTATTTTTTTCAAAATGGAGATGATGGGAATTTTTTGTTCACAAACAAAATATCGAAACGCAAAAACATAGAGCACAAAATATCGATGTTGAGAAAACATTGTTGTTAATATATCGATGTTTAAAATATCGTCGTTTCTGAGATCCGTGCTGCTCAAACGGCCGTCTCACTTGGCTTACTCTGGCTGGGAGCTTATGGTCGGCCCGAACAGCCCGACTGAAGGGGGAAGTTATGGCGCTCCGCCGCGATCGGCTCTAGTGAAGTGAAAAGCGAAGTGTACACGGTTCACTATTGGCAGACTTGTCCTAATTCTTTTCATTGGCATTGACTTGACCTTCGTCTCTCCATAAGCACCCGTCTGGCAGGATCACCGTCATGGAGATTCATGGAGTGAACTCTCTAATAAATTTACATAGGTTTATTGATAGGTTTGCATTGGCCCGTCGATCTGTGTGTTTACTGAATATGGTAGACACTTCGAAATAATGACTTGGCAGGGGGGGGGCAGACGTGCCTCTTACGCCATTGAAACCTTATCATTATAAAGAGCATCTCCTGGGTAGATTTTGTCATATTGGTCTTTCCTCTGCATCATTCTTCCACAGTGTGAATCTTCTAGAAGAAAATGTTCTCTCCTGTATGATGTTTACACTGAAAGTGCTGAGGACAAAATGAAAATTGATTTCGTGATTTTTGTGCTCTATTAAATGGAATTCTTTCAAGAAAAATATGAGATCATACTCCTGCGAATATAACAGTACATCAACAGAGGAAGCTCAATAGTAAAATTTTCGAGGTCAACCTCACTATTATTATAGCTGAAATAAATTCTAATTTGTTATTAAAATCCGGCGACTAACTTCTGGAGTTATTAGACAATCATAGATTAGACGAAAACACTCTCATTTGTGTCAAAACAGTTGCCCCATTGATCAAATCTTTCTTAGTCCTTATGTCATGTTTACTTCATTTATTCCTTTAAAGTACAAAATTTTCAACAATACATGTACGTATTGTCAGTTATCTGAGAATCGTCAAATTCTTATTCTGAAAAAGTCCGTGTTTTTGAATTCTTGTTCATTAAAGTTTCAAGATCGTCGTGTATAGGCAGGATTCAAACCCTATTTTACTCCGAAATTTCAAATTATAAAGTTGAAGCACTAACAACACACATAGAAGGGAGTAATATCTGAGAAACAAGTTGTGACTCGTGAGACAAAACGTGTTGGAATCCTGAAACATTTTATTTTTAACATTAAATGCTGACCTTTACAAAAAAATATACTTCTAGTAATTATGTATCTCTTCTTCAGTGGCGCCCGTCACTCTCTCTCTCTTCTTCATAAATCATTTGTGACAGTTTGTCACAAGATACACGTAGAGAAAACGACGGCTTGACGTCACAAGCAACCGAAACATAAAAAGCCTTGGAACATTCAGGTCTGCAAGAAATAAAACGACAGAACAGTCATCAATGCCGCGATCAATAGAAAGAACATCAGTTGTGATGTTCAACGAGGTACAAATTCCCTGGACTGTCTGGGGTTTAATGGAAGGGTGACGCCTCCCCAATAAGCCCCAAAATAGACTGACTTATTTGCGTGATGAAAATGGCATAGAATTTTTATCACGATCGCTCGTTCATTGATTGCGCCCATTACGTCCATTACGAAGAGCTTGTCAGGATTCCATAATAAATTTTCAGTAGTTGCTCAAGGAACTTTACCTTCATATTTTCTCTCATTTCTTATATTCTCTGTTATTTTCTTATCACGCCAAGCCAACATGCAATAATGGTCTCAGCATTTGTGGACAATTGGAATCGTAATAATGAAACAACTCGAAAAGAGTGTAATTTTACGATACTGCGCGGACTTAAGCAAACAGCCTCAACAAGGCAGGTCGAGAGGAACGACGGAACAATAAAAAAGAAATAATTGATTGTCATCGACATCAACGAGGCTGTTTTGAATGCATCGAAGGTTTTTCGTTCTCTGAAGATATTTCTACAAAAACTTTGAAAACAAAATATCTCTAAAGAAAATATTTTCTCGTAAGATTCGAGTTTTACTGTAATCACGATAATACCAATGTGGTGTCATTTCAATCCTTCAAATTTATATTTTGTTGGACTGATTTTATTATATTGAAATTTTTGAAAATCTTCCCATTACATTGACATACCCTTTGATTATCGTCATTGCACCGTTGTATTGATGTCCCTTTATTCAGTCGAATGCCTCCTTTTAAAAGCTGCAAATACACTGTCAATCTGCACAAAGCCATCTGCACCGAGCTTGTCTGAGTAATCGTTGAATCTCACGACCAACAGATTTTGTGTGCTTTCCCAGCTGAAAACGCGCACTTGAGAGAATAATGAAACGGGCTCCTTTTGCAACGAGCTATTCTACGCCACCTGTCATCGTCCCGTCGTCCTGTTAGGCGCGCACTTGTTTCCAAGGCCGTCTGTTCGTTGCACCGCTGCAGAGCCACCCCCTCCCCGCTCCCACTTAACGCCACGCCACCCCCCTGCGGCGCAGTTCGCAACGACCGCACATGTGAGGGGCTTTTGTAGACGAGTTGTTGCATGTGTTTTCGATCATGATACCGGGAGAGGTGGCTCAGTGCATCAACTGATGTCACTCCTAGTGATGCCAAATTTTACCAAAACATCGATACATCGATGTTTCGATGCATCATTAAAGGGTTTTCGATGTCGAAAACATCGACGAGAAAACATCGATGTTTTAATTATAGACTAATAAACATGCTATTATCCTATCAATTTTTAATTACGTAAAAGGGATATATTTTTTGTTTGGTTACCAGCCTGTCATTCGTATTTAAAAATTATAATCGAATGTAAAGAATAAAATGAACAATAAAGAACATCATGTTTTGCTATCGATTTCGTGTTTCACTATCGATTCAGGCAATGACACGCCTGGCGATAATATACATTCATAACACGGAGCAGCTCCCAAACTTCCTCAGATTGCACAGGCGAAATGTGCAGCGTAATTAAGACGATGTCGCAAAATATCGATATTGTTGTGGATTGCTGCTACTCTGCAACGTGCTTAAACCCCTTCATTAATTTTTTTTTAAATCGATGTTTTGCAACAAAATATCAATGTGAAGAAAACATCGAAAGCAAAATGTCGATGTTAATATATCGATGTTTCTCTTGGAAAACATTGATATTTCAAAAACATCGATGTTTCTTTGCCATCCCTAGTCACTCCAATGCCTCTGATCGCGAGGTCCTAGGTTCGAGTCCCGTCGGCGGCAGGATTTTCGACACTAGCTTGTCAGCTAGGTCGAATTCAGTCGTTGTCTGGACGAGAATTTTAGAGGCCGGCTGCTCTGATCGCTAGTTTTCCGTGGTTTCTCCGAGCAACACCAGGCGAATGCCAGAGCAGTACCCTACCAAACGGGCCACGGACCGGGCGCGATCTTTCCTTCCTCCTTGTCCTATCCTCGCCCCTTACATACACACTTACTCTAACATGCACTACACTACCACTTATTCCGGGAGACCAGTCGGGAGCTTAGAGCTTGTTCTGGCTCGGGCGGTGCCCCGCTGGTGGGAGATACCTGGTTGTGGAAACCCTGCTAGTCAACGGTAGGTCGGCGCCGGATCTCGCCTTCCAGCGGGAAAAGACCATTGCCACCTCCCGAGCAAAAACACGCTTCACACGTACGTGACTAATGGCCATAGTAGTTAACGTGTCCGGAACCACTAACAATCAACCGATCATGATATTTAATAACTTCAACATGTTTTGTCCAAGGACTTTTTCCAGCCGACAACCAGTTACCCTCTACGTCTCAATGGGATGCATATTCGATCATACACTAGTCACCAACATACTTGCGGGCCCCTCTGATCTGTGGTCAGCAAACCGTGAGCCCCTCGGCGACAGGTCAAGGGAGTTAAGGATCAAATAACCTTCCTCAAGACGTTACTTGAACCCATGACACTTTGGATCGAAGCGCGGATTCGGTACTCACTCTTAGTTACCTCGGCTTTCCAGGTCGGCAACTTCAATCAACTTCAATTAAAATCGGCAATAAATGGACACAATACACTACAATACAATTCTGCCAGAGCAATATACTAAACCATAATAAGACCCACAATTACTTATGTAATTCGGTCCCCCATGAAGTAATGCCGTCACTACAAATATTTGCAAACTCCAAATAATCCAAAACCAATTTCTGAAGTTTATAACCAACGTCCCATGGCTCATTTCTAATAATCAGCTTCATAAGGAATTCAACATTGTATCATTAGATCACTACATACATATCTTGCTACAAACTTCTATCATAACGTACATCAAATCCCAGTACTCACCGGAATCTGACTCACAAAAAAATCCAATCCATAGAATTAGAATTTAAAATAAATATCCTTTTCACGTATTCCAAATCAAATTCTTAAACATAAAATCTGATTAGAGGATTCTCAGAGGTGGGTTCGTTTCCAAAGTGTAGTATGTAAGTTTAGAATGTTAGTAAGTATTAAAAACTTAAATATGTAAATTTTAAACAATACGTAATTATCTTCAGAAAAAAGTTAAAAAATTATATTTAATGATCAAATTATTTTCAGTAAACATAAACACGATGCGTAAATGTCAGAATAAATAATTAATAAAAATAGAATGAGTGTTGATTCACTGCATGTGTCGAGTAGAATTTATAAGCACTGAACCAACACAAGAGAGAAAGAAAACATTCCTAACCTAAGTATCATTTACTTTTATTTTCGACGCACAGAACTGAAAATAGTGATATATGAATAACTTTCAAATACTGGAAATAATGTATTCCAGAACGGAATATTCCTAGCTTCAGGTATGAATTGATTCTCCTCAATCAGGTGTTTCCCTTGAAAACAATACTGTCACGCAAGGACTGAACCGTGGCAAGAATCATACGCTTGCATGAACCTGTAGCATTCAAGGTTGTACAGACATAATTGGTGTTCTTATTCTTCACCTTCCACTTTTATGATATTTTATTTTTAATTTTTTCCATCAAGCATTGCAGGTATCAATTTATTTAAACTTTTTTTTCGTCTTCAATGAATGTCTAAAAATTATTGTTAACACAAGCAGTTCCACTTTAAATTTTTGACATTCAAAAGTAATATATTATTCTACATGCTACAAGATGTAGCCGAAACGTCATGTAATCAAAATATACTATAATAAATTACTTTTGAATGTAAACTATTTAAAGTGGAACTGGTTGTGTTAGTATCTATTTATTTAACAAATCTTCAAATTTCCAGTTTCACATTCCATTAAATAAATTGTATTTCTTATAAATTACAAAGCGTGTGCTATATAAAGTTTCCATCTGGATTTTATAAACACCAATTTTGGAAATCCAAATTATTTTGTTATTTTTATCATCTTTACTGTTAATACAACAATTATTAGCTAATTGCAATTCTTTATAGCAGCCACCAACTGCCATTCCATTTTTGTAACGCCCATTACAAACACATTTCTCATATTATTACATATTAAAATCATTCTTTTTTATTACTTTTACATGAAGAGTCTAAAGGAATATCTATGAAATAAAAAAATATACATTTCAAAAAAAAAAATCAAATCATGACTTTCATGGTATGCAAGTGTAGCAACAGTGACAATACAATATCTCATATATAAAATACCACCTCTAACAACATAACTCGGTGACTTACAGGGGGGTCAAACACCAAGTTTCAAGATCCTTGAATGCACCGTTTCCAAATTACGCACGATTGTAATGCGTGTTGCAGCTTAACCTGCACTGCAGATTGCATGTTCGGTTACTGATTTCCTCATAGTCTTTATAGCCTAAAGTGAACATTTTTCTTTTTAAATATTTATACATTCATGTTTCTGTGCATAAAACTATCTATTAGTAGCATCTGTACAAAGTTTTATGACTACGGGTCGTTATCTTGCCCAAAACATCTCTCCTTAGAGCATTACGCCACGTATATAAAATATGATTGATTGATTAGAGATTCCGCGCACGTTAACTGTTAGGTACCTTATTTCCCGCTGTATAAGACGCACCAGTAAATAAGACGCAATCTTATTTTCAAGAAGGATTTCATTCTTTAATGTTAAATTTTATACTTTATTTTCTTTATGAAAGGAGTGGGAATTGTGACCTATAAAAAGCAATGATCTTTTTTTCATATTCCGCAGGGAGTCTTTATGATATTTTTCTAGTACGCATGGAAAGATTTTATAAATCTACTACACCATGACGTTGACCCAACGAAATTTTGAGCATTCTTTCTTCTTGTTATACTTTTAGTTTCTGTAATAAATTTTGTATACAAATGCAAATTCCTGTTTTTCAGTGTGCAAAAATTTGATTTTTGTAATTCTTTTGTGACGTTCAAACAGTTGCAAAAATTCCCAGCCTATGTATAAGACGCATCTTGTATTCTGTCGAGTTACTGAAGAAAAAAAAGTGAGTCATATATGTAGGCAAATACGATAACGTAGTAGTACATGTACAAGAGTAGTACATGTTATTCCTCGGGAGGTGGCGGTGATCTTCCCCCGCTGGATGGCGAGAACCGGTGCCTGTCGGCTAGCGGGGTTTTCCAAAACCAGCTATCTACCACCAGCGGGGCACCGCTTCAGCCGGAACAAGCTCTAAGCTCCCGACCGGCATGAGTGGTAGTGCAGTGCATGTTAGTGTAAGTGTAAGTAATAGCTGAGGATAGGACAAGAAAGAAGAAGGAAAGATGGCGCGCGGTTCGTGGTCCGTTTGTTAGGGTTCTGCTCCGGTATTCACCTGGAGTTGATCGGAGAAACCACGGAAAACTATCGATCAGAGCAGCCGTCCGTCCGCTAGAATTCCCATCCAGTCAGCTGCTGAATTCAACCTAGCTGTCTAGCTAGTGCCGAAAATTCTGCCACAACCAGGTTTAGAACCTCAGAGGCACTGCAGTGAGATCAGTTGATGCCCTGGGCCACTTCTCCCGATAAGTGTAGAGAAGAAAAGGTTTGTGTCAAATGAAAGGCGTTGAATCCAAATCGCCTTTGATTATCGGTCCACTCCATTCCATGCCACTCCTTACTGCTTGCCCTTGCCCCGCCCCGCCCTGCCCGCCCCCCGCCCTACCCCGCCCCGCCCACCCCAGCCCAGCCCAACCCAGCGCAGCCCAGCCCCGCCCTCGACTCCCCGCCTCTCTCCCACCCCGCCCCGTCCTGCCCCGCTCCGTAACTGCCCTGCCCGGCCTATCCTGGTAATAATAATTATTACCCTGTCAATCAATAAGTTTTTCTACAACTTGAAAAAAACTATTAAAACGAACATCTGCACAGAAATCGTATCTTAACTCATGGCAGTGTATGAAGAAGCTACGAAATTATAAGATTCAAGAGAGAAAAATGTCAATTTTGGCGTTTGCACTTCAGAAGTAGTCAATATAAGGAAACATTAATACGTAATATTAGTACGTACGTTAATGTGAAGATTCCTGTTAAGGTTAGTACAAGAGTGTAAATTTATTTATTCAGGTGTAAAAACATTTTTTATATTTCTCTCTTCTCTCAGTGGCAATTTCATTCTTATGCCATTAAAAATATTCCTCGAACTCCCATTCCCTAAGTAAAGAAGTACAAACGTCCATCTTTGCCTCCGAACCTCTCCCAGTCTCCAGCTAAGTCAATCCGGTCGTTTTTTTCGGGATATTTTGAATAAAACATAAGGAAGGAGGAGGCGAAGGTAACGGGGACGTAAATAATACATTTCTGGCGCCACCGCCGACGTCCTCTCGGTGATATCCAATCGCGCGGACACCGCGTGCATCACGCGATTCCGCCGTCGCCGTCGGCCCGACACCCCGGTCGCCCAGACCGCGCGGCGCCGCCCACCGGCGACTGCACACACACACACACACACACACACACACACACACACACACACACACACACACACACACACACACACACACACACACACACTCACACTCACACTCACACTCACACTCACTCACACATTCACACTCACTCACACATTCACACACTCACACTCACACACTCACTCACACACTCACTCACACACTCACACACTCTCACACACTCACACACTCACACACTCACACTCTCACACTCACACACTCACACACTCACACACACCAGAGGCTCTTGAGGAGGTTCTTCTTGATGGATTGATTGTTAGTGATTCCGGGTGCAAAACCTGCTCAGGTCAACAGTCCCGTAAGTGCAGTGCACGTGATTATCGCGGAATTTCCCCAGCTGGATGGCGAGATCGATTTTCGACCACGTGAAATTGCAGGGTTTTCCTCAACCTGTTTTTTTCTCTCCAGCGGGGCTGCGCACCAGCCGTGACTACCCCCAAGCTCCCAACTGGTATCTGGGAATGTATGGTAGTGTAGTGCAGGTGATGGGGACGAGGAAGAGGACGGAAAGATCGCGCGCAGTCCGTGGCCCGTTTGTTAGGGTACTGCTCCGGCATTCGCCTGGTGTTGATCGGAGAAACCACGAAAAACTACCGATCAGAGTAGCTGTCCGCTAGAGTTCTCCTCCAGACAGCGACTGAGTTCGACCTAGCTTACAAGCTGGTGTCGAAAATCTTGCCGTCGTCGGTACTCGAACCTAGAACCTCCCGGTTAGAAGCACTGCAGTGACATCAACTGAGTACGCCCGAACAACACGCTCGCATTATGTCAGCAGAGGCTCTTAAGCTCTCACTGGGGAACCGAGAACGCCTTCCTACTTAAACATTGTAACAAAAATTCTGTCTTATTTATTTGATTGATTTTTGAGTTATGTATATGGAGTTGTTTAATAGTCGGATTATTGATAATGGTGAATGACGGGAAAAAAACTTCAGTATTTTCACGTTTGATATGGCCGTCTGCCTTCTGATGTCTCGAAAAAAAGCTAGGAAATTTTATTGTGAAGTTAATACAAACTGCTTCACCATAGGATCAGATCCTTCAAATAGAATTTAATTGTGATAAATAGATTATAACGACTAACAACTAGTATATTTATTTACTTATTAGTTTACTATACAATTAGATACGTTTTTGTCCCGTTTTTAAACTATTGACTCCTATACTTCATTATTCATTTTAAAAATGTTCGGTAAAGACAAGTATGAGTTTTTTAGTAGATGAAGGAAATTGATATAACGAATTGTAAAGACAACAACTCATACAAAAATAAATCCTGAAGATAAATAGACATGGTACATGTAGTAATTTAATATGTAGTAATTTAACCAGATGTCCCGTAATTGTACGAACAAAAATAGTATACACTCGTATAGTAAATTGAAAAAGTTTGGTGGAATCGTTTTTGCGTCGAAATTGTTTGTAATTGGAAAAAACGCTTATTGGTTACCAAATATAACATCATCAATTTAGCTGCAATCAGTTTCTGGATTCTGTACAAAAAAAGGTCTCGGGAAACAATCCGTCCCAGTGATCGTATTTACTGAACCTAGCTGAAAAACTTCGCGCGCCTCCGCTATCTGATAGACTCGAAACATTCGAAGAGGACATCACTTGTCGCAGAGTACTTTAGTACAAACAAACACTCAAGAGATAAGCATTGACAGTCACAAATTGGACATTGTAAAAACTATAAGTCCAAAGACACTTGTTCTGTGTGCGAAAAAATAGTTTGTGCCAAATGTGGCGACATGAAAAAAGTAGTGATCTGTTTGACTTGTCAGCCTGAGTAATTAAATATATACGTGATTTACTTTCAAAAAAGTTTTTCATTACCCTAAAATGTATTATAAGACTGGAATTATAACAAAGGTTCCTCAAAATAAAAAATAAAAAAGAGCTATTTGAAGCAGTCATTTTGACTGCTTCCATTGTTGTAGGTAGGCATTGCCGTCTTTCTAGCGGCTAGCTGAGAGTAAGAGCAACCTTGACCGACAAATCCTTTCCTCGAAAACAGTTTTAGTCGACTGTTAAGGGAAGAGGGAGAGAATGAGACTGCTATGGATCCAGTTGTAGTGGACCCCAGATGCTCCCGACCGTTCCCGCGTATTCCTCCCTGTTCCGGAGTTCCTCCCTCGCCTTATCGAGAGCCGAAGCCACTCTCCTCCTCGTGCCACGAACTCGCCAGAACTTCTGTTACGGCCGCCCGTGACGTTTATGTGCCATTACGTTCACGTGATATGTAGCCTCGCGAAACAGAAGAGAGCACGGCTGATGGGGGAACACATTTACGACTGCTCTTGCATCGCGCGAATTAAATGTCTAATTTGCTCCGTTTCAGAGTTCGTAACCGCGTTGAGAAGTGGGGTTGATACCATCTGTAAGAGGTTTTTGAATGATTGGGTGATAGGTACTTTTTACGGTTTTATCGTAGGTGCTGTTGTCAACTCATGAAATATAGTGCTGTTATTTCATCTAATTCACACTACAGTCAATCACCAAAAATATAATACAAGCATTTTTAAATGTGATTTATGAAAGTTAACAAAACTACGGAATTACGGCGGATTTACAACTTTCGTTCACATTTTAAAAAACTTTTTCGAAATTCTTTAGAGTGGATTTATTGGTAATGGGACGATATTATGGAGAAACTGCTTGATTCTTCTTCTTCGACATTTTCCCCTTAGGAGCTTGTCGTTTTCACCCTCCACAACTCTCGATCCTCCCAATCTCGTGGTTTGAGGCCTCTATCCTTCATAGCTTCCTGGATGTATTTTTCCCATTCTAAGACTGGTCTTCCTCTTTTTCGCCTCTCAGGTGGTTGCCATTTTAAGATCTTGTGTGGCCATCTGTTTTCTGACATTCTCTGAACATGTCCATACCACTGTAGTGCTCTATTTTCCAAGGTCATCGTAAGAGAACAAATTATATCCATCCTTCTCCATATTTCTTCATTTCGCACTCTGTCCCTGCGAGTAAGTTGTTGCTTTAGTTGTGAGTTTTTCTTGATTCTTTAAGAATACAATTCTAGTCGATGAATATACTTCTTCCAGAAACAAGATCGTACATCAAATTTATTTTGACATAAACCTTTCAGTGGCTTTATTATCCAGCAGATACCTGATTTTTCCAAAAAACGAGTAAATGAAAGTAATAATAATGTAATGCGTACCATGAAGGTTTATGACTAGTAGGTCATATCTACAAGATTTTATAGGAGAGAAGTTCAAAGTTGTTATTGTTTATTTTAAATTGCTAAAAATGAACATACACTAAGTGAAAAAAAGTCGGCGCACACATATGTCAGTTCGTTTCGAAAATACCAGATTTTTTTAATAACGTACACGAATGTGTTTTACTCTTTTCGAAAGTTTTCTAGCATACGGTGATGGAAGAGCTTGCTTTCATTCTTTCTGAAACATGGTGAAGAGATGTTGCCGGGTTGTTCGGGGAATTACTCTTGCTCGGAACCGAAGCTCCAGTTCATTACAAAATATTTTCAATGGGATTCAGATAGGCGCTTTGTGGAGGCCTCTTTAGTGAATACAGCTGGTTTTCTTCGAACCACCAGTCCTTTCTCTGTTAACAAAAACATTTCGTGTTAATACGGAAAAGATCCGGTACCAAGTTGTTGTCACTGTGTGGGAAGTATGGTTTTGCCAAAAATATGTTTACCAACACCTATGTTCATCACGTCATCGCACCGGTAGCGGTAGCTCAGTGCATCAACTGATGTCACTGCAGCGCCTCTAACCGGGAGGTCCTAGGTTCGAGTCCTGACGGCGGCAGGATTTTCGACACTAGCTTTTCAGTTAGGTCGAATCCAGTCGCTGTCTGGAGGAGAATTCTAGCGGCCGGCTGCTCTGATCGGTAGTTTTCCGTGGTTTCTCCGATCAACACCAGGCGAATGCCGCAGCAGTCAGTACCCTACCAAACGGGCCACGGACCGCGCTGCGATCTGTCTTCCTCTTCCTTGTCCTATCCTTGCCTCTTACACACACACACTAACATGCACTACACTACCACATATTCCGGGAGACCGGTCGGGAGCTTAGAGCTTGTCCCGGCTGGGGCGGTGCCCCGCCGGGACAAGTCGCCAGGACAGACCTGGTGGGAGAGTCTTGGTTAGGGGGAAACCCCACTAGCCGACGGTAGGTCGGCGCCGGATCTCGCCATCCAGCGGGGGAAGATCACCGCCATCTCCCGAGAAAAAACATGCACTACACTTACGGTACAAATGACCAACGCAGTTGACACGCCCGGAAACATGAAAAAATCAATCAATCAATCACGTCATCGCCCAAAGCTAAGGGTCGACGCTCATACCAGGAAAAACATCGCCTGACAACCACACCACCACTGAATTTTACTCTGACTATACCACATCGTAAATAGCATTGATTCGCCAGGTATCTGCTAGGTTCACACTCCCATCTGAGTGCCATGTAAGATTGTGTCTTACGGCTACAATACACCTTTTTCAACTGCTTCACGGTCCAATGAGAGCTTTGTTTTCACCACTATGAAAAGTCGCACTTTCGCGATCAGGGGCTCCTTAGCAGTCACATGACCATTAAATTTCTCCATCTCATCTCTCGACATTCTTTTATTGATCTCTGCACCTGACGCGGCACGGAATTTCTACGCGTTAGAGGACAAAGATGACCCTTGTATTGTGAGCTTTAGAGTTGCTATTCATGTTACTGTTACCATTAATTAATTTTGTAGATCTGCAATGGCAAGAATTGGGTGTAGTCCTTCTCTCACGTTCATGTTTTTGTCTTATCTCTTAAAGTAAACTCGTTTACATGTACGTATCTTATGGGAAATCCATAAAATCGCATCGCCGGAAATTACCTTTCTATACAATCAGTATTTCATGTTAATATTTTATATTTCATGTTAATACTTCAGGAGTTTTAAATTCTATCCAATAGATCAGGTAAGATCTCTGAGAGTAAAAACAGATGTAGTAATGACTTATACATGATAATATTACAAGTAATACTTAGGCTTTCCAGTGATTATCTTTTTTTAGAAGGTAACGTCCCTTCAACATTTTCACTGGTTAAGAGGAGATAAAAGCAGAAAAGGCGCTTGAAATTCTTTAGGAGTAACAGCTGATTTTTATGTTATGATCGGGGAGCAGGGCGATTCACCGATAATTATTCCAGCTGAGGCGCCTGGTTAATTAGGGGGCCGGCACAGGGGGCGAGGCGAGCAGCTGCCTTAGTACGCGTGAGCGACGACGGCGGCAAAGCGGGGATTGGAGAGGGTGTGTGGTGTGGGTGGAGGGGGCGGGGCGGGGTGTGGTGCGGGACGGGGCTGGGAGGTGAGGGGCGGAAAAGAACGCGGGACGGGACTGGGTACGTGGCGGAGTGTTAGAGCAGGGCCGGACGGGGAGGGGTTGGACGCGTGTTGGGGCTGGGTGGGGTGGGGCGGGGAGGTTCGGAGCGGGGCGGGACGGGTCGTAGCGGGGCAGGACGGAGGGGCGGCGTCGAACGCGCTTCGGGACTCTGAACTTGGCGTAATGCCGCGTGGGGCGAGGCGGGGTATGGCAGGGTCGGGCGGGGCGGGATGGGGCGGGACGGGACGGGACGAGGCTGGGAGGTGATTGGCGGAGAGGGACGGGGCGGAAAGCGGTGCGGGGCTGGGAACGTGGCGGAGTGTTAGCGCGGGGCGGGGCGGGGCGGGGATGGATGCGTGTCAGGACTGGCAAGTGTGGGCGGGACTGGTCGGAGCGGGGCGGTACGGAGGGGCGGCGCGGAACGCGGTTCGGGACTGGGAACTTGGAGGAGTGCCGCGCGAGGCGAGGCGGGGCGGGGCGGGGCGGGACGGGGCGGGGCGGGGTGGGGTGGGGTGGGGCCGGGCTGGGCGGGGCGAGTTGGGCGGGACGGGACGGGGCAGGGTGACGCTGCGCGGGGCGGGACGGAGGGCGGGACGGTGGCGTCGTGGAGGCGTGGCGGGGCGGGGAGGGTGGGAAATGGGACTGGGATGGGCGGCGCAGAGAGTGGAACGCTTCTGAGGTTAATGTTCAGGCCAAGCCGCCTCTCGGCTTCCGTGTCATAAGGCCACTCCCCCTCGACTGAGCGCGCGCCATAACGTGGGATATAAGAATAATTCCTCTCTTCCATCTTCTTATACCCTCTTTTTTTATAATTTTTTCTCTTCTCTTCCTCTGTTCTACCTTCTTTCTCTCCGTCTATCATTTCATTTTAATACTTTCTTGTTCATTTTATTATTCTTTTTTTATTTCCGACCCTCCTTGTTTATTTTCGACAGAAACTCTTATTGCCAGGCCTTGGTAACGAAAAAGTGGATAAATCGTTTTCCTATATGTAGAAAATTAATTCCTCTAACACGTTGTGAAGTCAAAATCCATGTTTTGTGGGTTCTTGATACCGAAAAATCGATTGACGGCTAAATGTCTGACAGCCCGTCTGTCTTTCCCTCTGTGGTCAACGCTAGACCATAACCCGCTCAGACGATTTTCTTCCAAATTGACGTTCCCTAATCGATGTGAACGAACTCGTCTCTTCGAGTTTTAAACGGATATATTGATTCTAGGGTACTTTACATGATGCCTTAATATTTTAAAAATTTTCTCAAACATTGCTTCTAATTCATTGATTTTACTTTGTCTTTGGATAGTGAAAAAAAACTCTTAAATACGCGGGTTAAAATGACGCGGGTCTCATTTTTGTTGAAACGCCGTTTTTTAATACTAAAAATTCAATTTTTTGACATTCCTACAACTGCAATATTGAAGATATTGTAGTTGATATAAGATAGATTTTTTTCTTAATTAAATCTGTTCATCAACAATAGATATTCAAAGAAGATAATTTGCAATATTTCGAAAATATTAATAGTTTTTGCGTAATTTGGTGTGAACCATAGGGGATTTTGAAATAATTTTAAACAATTATTTTCTCAAAAATCTTGGCTCCAATCTTTTTCTTTATTTTTTCTTCGCGTGTAGCAAAGAAATACAACCATGGAGGTGGAGCTGGTCTCATTTTGGGCGAACGCTCAGTTTTTCAAAAATTGCAAAAAGATTGGAATAAGACAAATTTTCATGCCGGACCGCGACACGGCGGTTTCAAGTTCTCAGAATTCCTTGTAATTGTGATGGAATGTTATAGCTGTATTTAAACGCATTTTTAAGAACTGAATTTGTATTTATGTATCATCTACAAAGAATTAGATTTTGCACCTTACGCTGCAAAATAGCTTCAGTAAATTGTTTGAGAGAGCCTCAGAATTCTGGACTGGGTTGTCCACAAAGCGTGGCCACCAATTCCTAGCTTGCCACAAGGGAAAATTCTGAAAGGCAATGATTTGCGAACTATTAGTTTATCTCAGCGTGAAAATCGTTGATAATTGAAGAAAGTTGTCAATGTTACCTTTTTGCCAATGTTTCCTTAGACGAACAGAAGACTGTTTTCTGCTACAATTCGTGCGACATGCACTTTCAGTTCACTATGAACTTTTACGCGACCAAACACACGCTTCTACCACTATTCAAAAATCTAATTTCTTCGATGCCGCAGAGATGTGAATTACTACGGCATTTTACTGACGAGGCGATCTTTTGTGCAAACGCTCGGCTGAAAAATTTTCCTTAGTATTCTTTTCACGTGTTTTCACTTATCTTACTTTACTTTGTCCTATTTCTTCTTCTTCCCTAATATTGCTGAGTATTTATTCTAGAATTGTGGCAAGAACACAGGAGAGACTAGTAGTTCAAAAAATGGTTCATTTCTTTTTTCTAGCTTTTATTCTGAAACTAATAAATAATTAGGAGCAATAATTTAATAATTGAAATTATTTCCGTAGAAACTTACCTTCACTTTCTGTGACATGAAAATACAACATGATCAACCTTACGATTACGAATCAAACAAAAAATTCTTGAAAAAAATGAGTTATAAAACAAAATCATGTGAAAACATGTATTTTTTCTTGCATGCTAGAGAAAGTCGGTTATTTAATTTCAGTCACAAGGAAAAATCAAAAACAGAACAAACACTCTTAATCATCCATATCTTTTAAATTGTATTTTCCCTCACGGATATGTAGAGACGGATATTTTCATCTTTTTATTCATTAGCATTTTGTAGAATTTTTTCCTTGTCCTCTGGGGATTTTTTTCTCCTCTTACATTTCGCGAATGCTATATTATAGCCATATATTCACTTTATGCTTTACCCTTTACCGTGCTTCCTGTGTCGGGTAGGAACCACACTGTGAGGCCATTTATTTGACATGAAAGCTCTTTCTGGCTCGTAGGTTGCGTAGGCAAATTTTTTTTTTCCTTTGGGAGAATTTCATTAGGTGTAAGTGCACGTAATTTACTTTTATTGTCACAGAGAATATGAGTAGTAAATCCAAAATATTTATGGATTTTCTGCCTGCTTTATTCTCCATTTTCATTAATTGCAATGCCTCAGTGAAAACAGAATAATGTTTAATCGAAGAGAAACTTACAACTGTTTTAAAATCCCCTCGCTTTGTTTATCGTTATTTCTTTCAAAAGCTTTGAATAGAAAGTGAAATATTTAATAATTTCAACGTATTGTTCACACTGTAAAAACAACGCGCAAATACAAAAATACAGCTCTAAAATACAAAACGTACTCTGAACATACGTACGTATACGAGAAAGTAAAATGAGTAAAAACGTATACAAACATGAGCAAACACGTTAATATTCTTTCTCTAAGATATTTTAAGAGTGATCTACATTTTGATGTCACGAAAAAATTTTACCGAAGAAAAAAAGCAATGTTATTTTGTCATCAGGCAACATGATTGTAATGATCTTTGCAAACATCGTTATCTTTAAAAATGTTTCAAACTTCCGAAGCAAAAGTGATGGCAAATGATCAAGACAATTTTCCAAACCTCGGGCCTCAACAGTTTTTTGTAATTGTAATTTTATACAACCCATCCAATATAAGTGTAACAAATGTGCAGTTACGTTAAAACCATTATTGAGTTTTGAAGTGACTGATGCAAAGGAATCTAAAATAATAAGAATGTTGATTGGGAACAAAAACTAAATTTGAAAAATGAAATTATTCAATGAAATAACTGTATACAAATAAATAATGGATTCACAAATCATCCACCAGAGATAGCCCAGAGCTTAACGATATATTACGCATTTCTAAGCATTATTATTCATTAGTACTCTCCGCTCTCTAAAGTCTAACATGTTAAAAGAACCCTAGGTTCTCACTTGACAGGGAATTTACTGTAGGTCGTAGATGCCACCAATCAATAATCAGCATATATATATATATATATATATATATATTTTTATAAATGTATATATATATATATATATATATATATATATATATATATATATATATATATATATATTATGCATATATATATATATATATATATATATATATATATATATATGTATATGAATTAAGTTAAAAATTTGGAAACCCACACGTGGTTTTTAATTAACAAAAGGACGATTTTTTAAAAAGTTTCGTATTGTTGGTTTTTGAGTTATCCAATAGCATGGACGTCAGTATTTAACGGTTAAAGGGTGTCTCATATCGAACGCTATAAATATCGCAAGTTTTTTCCTAAAGAATGGTTTTATTGCACAAGTATGCTACAATATTAAATAATGGCTGCATGTGCTCAATGTTTTTAAGCAAACATACGTGATTCTAACAATCATACTGAAAATGAAACAATATTTTGCAGATTACAAACGTACAAAATGCAGTAACAAATTACTTTAAAATATGATAAAATAATGACCGTCAAAACAACGCAGCTTCATCTTCAATATTAAATAGTTCCTTATATTTCCGTCATAATCGCTTCAACTAAACAAATATTCGATTCAGAAGAGATCAACGCCAATATGTTAGTTCAGATTTGAACAATAGGAGCGTTACGGTATTGTTAATTTCGTGTCCATGGTCATGGACACTAGTAGCGAAAGGGTCAAAAACTTTCACTCTTTGTTCTTATTACTATCGGGAGTATTTAAAAAGTGATTTGGATTAAATCGGACATGTGGAAGCATTGCTTTCGCAAAGTTAATGGGTATGTGGGCTCTAGTTAATGGGTATGTGGGCTCTATGCCATTCCCAGAGAATCTTGTTTGAAGTGCGATCTATGGATGTCTTTTTGAACTACGATCTAAAAGTTACATTATCTAAAAAGCAGGAAGACTGAACCAAATGCTGGCAGTGCACAATCTTATTCAAATATATGATTTTTAAAACGTAGTGTAATATAGTAATGTGTAGGTATACTGAGTTTATCTTTATTGAATAGATTTATTTTGAACTTGAATTGTACTTCTTTAATACACTGCAATAGCGAATAATTGCCAGGTCTGCTAATAAATAATAATATTATTTTGCAACGAAGAAGAAGTTGGAAGATAGTCGTGAATTGGAATAATGCCGACTTATTATTATTATTATTATTATTATTATTATTATTATTATTATTATTATTATTATTATTATTATTATGTTATTTTCTCAGTAAGCATCGAGAACCATTCATCTATTCATACAACTTAGGCTCTGGCAAATGCAACTGGTTATGACAGATATGAGGAAAGACGGAGAAGAAATTCATCTTTGTCCGTCGTTCAATTTAATAAATTTTCGCACAATATGGCAAATCTGTAGGATGAAAGCTTTTTGGATAGTTATGCAGATTCCTTTTTGATAATCCTATTTTTGTAAGATCTGAATCAAATCGGTCCGTCACCACTCCTGTGGCTGAAATTATTATTGGCACTATTTTATCCTTACTCAGTTGCCAAACATGTTGGATTTCTGCTGCCAAATTCTGGTATTCAATTTATTATTATTTATATTATTATTGATTCAGATATATGGCTCATTGGATCAGGAGAAGAAACACATTTTTTTTTTTTTTGCTCGCGAATCGGCCGTCTTAAACCACGCATTCATGCACTTGCACGGGCTTGCATGAAATCAATCAATGGGGTCAGCGTTAGGCTAAATCCGATTTTTATACCCCAGGGTTGTTAGCCCTGGGGTAATGGAAGATGGAATGATGATGATAATGAAGGATGAACGGACGGCACACACAGACATACACAAACCCACCCATGCCCGAGGCCGGACTCGAACCCGCGATCCTTCCGTCCGAGATTGCCACGGCACTACTGCCTTAGCGGTCTCGACTATCCGGACTGGTATTGTTGTTATTATTATTATTATCTTCTTACGTTTTCTCAGCTATTTTTGCTGGTAAAAATGCTCACCTTCCCCAGAGTTGTTTTGGGGACAGGTTCGGTCACAGAAGAACTTCATCTTATATCTGGACTTAAGATAAAAATTTTCTTACGATATGTGCTGTTTACAACAAAACTGCGCGCTGTCCCATGTTCAGAACGTTTTTGGGTAGTTTAAGTTCTGTTAAGATCTTAAGGAAGTTTTTACCAGGCCTTCCGCTGATATCACGAGTGGGTATATTTTGGTAGCATTTAATTTCCAAACATGTTTTAGTTCATAAGATAAGTTTTCATATTTCGAAATTTTTTTGTTTCTTTCTGTTTGATGTAGTGGGATAATGGTACTGCGATGTCTATTATTACTCCTTTCTTCTTTTTATCTATAAGGAGAATATCTGGCCTATTGTAATCGACAGTACGATCAGTTAAAACCGGTCTGTCCCAGTACAAAAGGGTGGAACTTGTCTTCAGCACTGGAGGAGGGGTGTACTTATAGAATAGCGGTGTCGATTCATCCAATAATTTATGCTCTATTGCAATTGCCCTGTCCACGATTTTCGCAACTTGATTATGCCTTCCTCAGTAAGCACTGTCTGAGAGGGAAGAGCATGCAGCTGTGATGTGTTCTATTTATTATTGTTATTATTATTATTATTATTATTATTATTATTATTATTATTATTATTATTATTATTGTTATTATATCTTGCTGTGAAGCCGCAAGAAAGTTATAGTAAATTAATATTGTCATCCCAGTGAACTGCAAGGTCCGCCCTCCAGAGGAGAGCAAGCACTCGGTCGTTGCCGATTACGCGACGCGACGCGACGCAACGGAGCGGCGAGCACCGCGCGGGGGCAGCGAAAGACCGCGGGCGGGAACCTTCAGCGCCGCGCCGCGTCGAGCGGGTTAAACTATCGATCCATTCAGCGACTTTTTCACCTGCGCCTCCGCGGCGCGGCGGGGGCGTGCGTGCGTGGGTGCGTGCGAGCGGGTGCCTCCCACGCCGCCTCCCCTCCCCTTCCCCACTTCCCCCTTCCCCTACTCCTCCCCCCACCGCACGCGCCTTCTGCGGCCGCCTTCAAAGTAGGCGGCGGCGACGGCCGAGCCCGTTTTATCAAGGGTCGTCACCCTGCCCCGCGGGTGGGAGGACGGAGACGGATTGTGGGGCAGCGTGTTTGTCTCGGGGAAATTATTCTTGGCGCGGTTTATGTATGCGCCATGTATCTACTAATGCTCTCACAAATGTTGTCGAGGTACATGGCATTTCACACCTGCAAGGAGTTTATTTTCTTGTTTCTTTTACGTCACTTGCATGTAGATAGTCTCACGGCGAAAACAATTTCGATTACTTCGATTGTATGAAAAAATTAGTATTTTGTTTAAGTGAAATACATGCGTGCATGTAATAAGGTGGATTAAAATGTTTTACATCCCTAATACGCATATTTATAAATCAAAATTTAAATTTCATTCGGTTAAAGTTGTCACCAGAGATATACTCGTATGTATTGATGATAATATTTCTTAATTTTGTTCCTCAGATACTTACAACAGGGTATCATGTTTGGAGGAACCATCTCAGTTCTATGTTTAATTCGGAGTGGAGTTTATTGGGAATGAAGTAGAATAAATGATTAAACCTAATATATTAACAAAAAGTTCAATTTATTATAGACAATCATATTTAAAATAAAAATTATGAAACTATTTCACATAATGGTGAAATAAACTAACTTTCATAACTTTTATTTTAAATATGATTGTCTAAAATAAAAGGAACCTTTTGTTAATATAAATATAACAATCAAAAGAAACTTAATGATTAGACCTAATAATTTATTTAGGATAATTTGTAGTTTATTGATAGTTCTGTTGGTAATATTTGTCTATATTGGACAAAACAAGCCAATTTCCAATGCTCATAGATATCGATAGAAAACTACACAGCTACCGGCCATATATGAGGTGTCTACGGTTGTGTGACATTCCGTACTCGGTAAAATCCAAAAACAAGGAAACAGTTTCGATTTTGCTGAAAAACGCAAATATTGTATTGTATTATTTCGCCAATTATCACACTGAGCGTACAGACTGATCTCATACCGAGTGCGTCACTGCTCACAGCGCACATGACGTCATAATCCAAAGACTCCAAGGAAGAGGCCGCTCACCATTAAACGTTTGATATTCAAATGTTGGGCTATGGAACAGCAACCTTTTTGATATTCTCGGTATGTAGAACTGTTGTACCGTACATACGGTATTTTGAACTATTGTCACAGTATTTGTGAATACTGATTGTGTAAACATACATATTCGTATTTATTTTATTGCATTGTAACCCGAGAACATTTTATATGTTGTTCTTGAACAGTGTACATGCTACTTTTTGGGAAACCAGTTTGTGTGATTTTGTTCAGCAGCATTTTTGCTGCCACATGTCACTTAGTTGGCGATCTGATTATGTATTTGTACTATATTTGTGCATTTTATGGTATTTGAGTTAGAAAAATGTTTGTGTCTCATGATTTTGAAACTAAATTGTATATTTTGCTCGATTTATTTTGATTTCTAAATGGTTGTATCAATTTAATTTTGTGTCCAAGAAGAGGTCGATATATTTGATTGAAAAGATGGAGATCAAGAAATGTGGGAGCTCTTTAAAGGCAATGGTGGAGGAGGAGTGAAATTTCTGAAGTAGAATATTTCTGCGAAAATTCCCTTAGAGTTTTCCAGAGTGAAGCGTTTTCTATTTCTGTGAACAAGGCAGTCCAATCTACAAACTGGGCTATGTTTGTGGGAATATCAGCAAAGTAAGTATTGAATAGTGTTGATGATAATAAGTAACATTGAGTAACTTCGGCGTTGGTGATATGTGCAGTCGAGTGATCATTATCAATTATTTCTGAAAAAGTTGGGTTGTTTATTTTTTTCTAATTACATGAATGCAGTAGGTTAAAGTACCTACTGTAATTAGTTTATATAGTGCTCCAAGATTTCTCATTCTGTGAAATTCAAGTGTGATATCTTGGAAAGTAATTAGTGTGCGTTGTTTCCTTTGAAATTCCTTTGTTGTTGTAGTGTGCGTTGTTCCTTTGGTAGTGGTAGTAGAGCTTAGGGTGAGTTTCTATTTTGTTAACAATACAGAAAAATCAAATCTGTTCGTTCCTTTACCGTTAAAAATAAGTTTTCTATAATTTGGCAACGAAAATATCTAGTTTTTGAAATGTTAATCTCTCGCTTTTTAAAATTTGTTATTATTATTATTATTATTATTATTATTATTATTATTATTATTAAGCTTTCAACTATTAATAGTTAAATTGTTGGGAAGGGATTCTGAAACTCAAGAAAGCGTGCGCAGATGATTTTCTCCCCCATACGTCACATACAGTTTTTGACTGTTTTTGACTAAATAAATAAATAAATAAATAAATGCAGTGTGAAAGTGTTCAGTAAGTTTGAGAAGTAGATGAGATGTGGAATTAAACTAAAGTGGTGGTTTCGTTTACTACGTTTCCTGAGAGAACATTTTAGCTTTCTGGTCCTGAGTCAACAGTCTTATAAAACATTAGGGTAGAGCTTCCCAATGGTAAGATACACATGAAGTGAATACGCAACTTATTTCTCTGTTCTTTAAATAGGAATTCTATTTTAGTTGGTAGTATAGTGTTCCTGCAACATCATTTATAAACCTCTCACATTTATCATTTCAAGCGTCCAGTGTCATAACGAACTCTTTCAAGAAACATAGCCCAGCAAAAGAAGTAAAACCAGTCCCACAAAAGCCTTTGTTATTTTTTTAATTTGTGTTATTTACTGTAAATGGGTTCAATAGTTTCGATTTTAATTTTTTTTCGCGTGTAGTTAATCTTACCATCTTTAAATTTCATACAATTTCGTTGCGAGTTAAATTCTTACGGGTGAGGAGGCCCACTTCGCTCGTCGGAGAGAACTATCCGCTAGTCAATTTTATATAAAAAGAATGTTTGGGAAATATCGCTGATCTGATCTGTGTCTGATTCTGATGTTATATCTAGGAGTTTTAGCTAGAATATAACAGGATATTCGTGGGATGGTTACCAGATTATTTAAAAAATTGTGGGATAACTTTGTGATGTGGTTAATTATCCGTTTGAGTTGTGTTTCTTTGTTTAGTTTTTTTTCTTTTCTGAACCATTGGCTTCAATTCGAAGGAATTTTTTCAGGATTACCTCTATTTTTATGAATATTAAAGTTTTTGGCACTAATTTAGTGAGAGATGGCACAGAGAATAACGGGGTATAATAATTTGTATTTCTATGAGTTTCGCATTCTCAATTTGTTTGTAGTTGTTAATTAGGGAGTTCAATTGGAATGTGATAGAAAGTTAAATTGGTTTCAGAAAATTTATTGGATTTAAAGGACAATTTCGTGTATATGACAGTACTCACTGGAAACGCCACACAATGTTGATATAATTATTAACCATTTTTAACAAAATTGACTATTACACGTTCTAAAGATCATTGTTTCTTCAAATTCACAATTAAATATGTCATTAAACACGCCCAAATCATCAAATGGATAAAATAAAAGCGTCGACGTCACTTAAAAATAAATGTGGGTACGGTACAGAACTTCCGAAAGGAAGTTTTTTTTCTTCTGTAAGGAATATAAAGGCAATTTCAAAAAAAAGTGCCTCATGTATTTACTGTATGCGCAGCCATGAAATTATTTACCGCATTTCATTCGATATTTTCCATGAATGTAAATCCTGCAGTAAATTTAACAAAGAACTCATCCTGGGCATTCACCAATACCCGGAAATATACACACGTGATTCAGGAAATGAACACCGGCTTTCATGTTTGCTCGCAGGAGTTTGTGAACTTTTATTTTAGATTGATAGTTAATAGAGGGTATTTATTTTTTCTTTCGAATTTTATATTTAATTATTATTGTCTTTAAATAATGAAATATTTTGCTGACTTCAGTGGAAATAAGAAATGAGTGAAGAAAAACTGATATTATATTAAATGTTTCACATCTTCATTGCCATAAAGTGAGCATTTTCGAATCCCTACATGAACGTCTAGACGTCTTTGTAGCTCGCTTTTCGACTATTGGGTCGTAAAGCGACCACAGTAATTACAATTGGTTTTTTGAAATTTGAGGTGACCGTAGAGGAGCTCGTGTACTGTGTGCGGACTTAAAGACATCCTACCCCGGGCGAGATTCGAACCCGCGACTTTTTAGGCACGAGACAACTACAACCTTTCAGCCTTAGCGACCTCGACTAACTATGCTGATGACCTAGACGTTTGTAATATTGGTTAACTCAAGAAAGAGTGCGCAGATGATTTTCTCCCCCATACGTCACATACAGTTTTTTATTGTTTTTTGACTAAATATTTAAATATCCAAATACCTAATATCTATTTATTTTGAGACATTATGTCCAAGACTCAATTCAGTTCAATTATGCCTTATTTTACGTGGCAAGACTAGGACGTCATGGCTCACTGAAGACAAGCAATCAAGCTGCCTCTTCCCTCTGACCACAAAAATTTCGCTATGCTCCTATGATTTGAATAGAGAAAATCCTATTCAAATGTTTTTAAAAGATTTTTAGCATTGGTCGTATTTTGCAAAAAAAGTAGCTCAAATATTACATTAAATTTTGTTCCTTGTTGCTGTTTTTGTCTATTTACCTAACAAATATGGAAGGTGAAAGAAAAACTATTATTTTAGTTGTATTTAGGATAGTTTATCATATTTGCGTATACAGCCAAAATTTCGCATTGCACCTCATGTAACGGGCTCTACAAGTGTTCAAAATGGCTTCTTCTTGCGTTAACGCAAGGTAGGAATCTGAGCCACACGGCCTTCGTGACGCGAACAACTTAGCCAGGTTGTACCTTCATTTCTGCATCCACGATTTCAATGCGCCGAACAAGTTCATCCGATCCACGACGGATAATATAAACGTGGTCTTTCATTACACCCAGTTCCAAAAGCGGTGGGAGTACCTGAGTTATAATGAAGTATATTGTAATTGAGGAGCAAACATTCAAAAGGTGACATGTTCATTTGGCAAAAATTGAGTTCTTGTGTTGTGTTTGCCTAGAATTTTATTTCGAAAAAGAAATTCAGGATGTCTCACAATAGATTAAGTAGTCCTCTATTCGTTGAGTTAAAGACGGTATAGAAAAGTGTAACACTTGGGCTACGTTTTTCATTTTTATTAGCAAAGTGTGAAGAGGACATGTCATGTTTTGAATGTTTGCTCCTCAATTCAGAAACTGAATGTCTCTTAAAAGATCCGGTAAGAAGTGAGGACCGAGGATCAATTTATCCTCAATGCCAACCGATATCTTTACAGAGAATCGCTCTTAGTGAGCTACACTACGAGTAACATGAGGATTTTCCTTGGCTCCCATATGCAATCTGTGCGCATTAATTGAGCTCTTTTAAAACACACTTCATCTGACCGAAGAACGAAATTCCTGGTTTTCTTTGCATTTGCTCGGGAAATGCTTAGGTAATTAAGAACGACATTATAAGTGTCTATTGCGGCGGCGATGGTGTAGCAGTTAGCGTATCGGGCTGCTATACCTAAGTTCGCGGTTTCAAACCCGATCGAAGTCGTGGATTTTTAAGGGCGAAAACGCCTTCCTTCGGAGGGGAAGTAAAGCCGGCTGTCCCATGTTAGTATATTTACTACATGTAAAAGATCCTCAATCCTAAATGATGCCTCTGAGCTAAATTCAAATCGCCTGTTTCGTCGCCCAAGTAATACCTTCTTTCTCTTGTTGAAAGGAGTGTAACGAAATTTGCATGGTCAGACGGAAGAGCAGGCCTCTTGGCCTGAGTCTCGCCACGTAAAATAAGGCCAATTCAATTGCGCAAATGCTGCACCGGTTGGAAATGGAAAATTCGTAATCTCTCCGCATGAATTGTTCGCCATACGAGGGACCGTGATGCCTTGACCTCGCGCGCTATTTGCCTTGTGCTCGCTTCCGGGGCTTCACGGATAGTTTTAACAATTGAATTTTCCAGAAAAGTCGCGAGCCCTAACGCGAGGTGAAGCCGCTCGCTCACTTTCTGTATCCCGTGTTACACGAGTAAAAGCGAATACAGTAAACCCTCTTTAGCACGAACTCGCTCAGCACGAATTACACCGCAACACGAACAAAACTTCGGTTCCAGCAAAGCATTACGGTAATACGGATATTTATAATACTCGGATAACACGAATTTGTATAACACGTACTCCGATTATTTCGATCCCTTGGAATTCGTGTTAATGAGAGTTTACTGTAGTTCAAAGTTTAACGATAAATATTTACAAAACTAAACGACGAATAGTATCTATCTTTGGAAAATTCTGTCGGTACACTACATTTGGCATAAGCTCCCGACGTATTAACAACGAGGACTGAATCACTCTGAATACAGTAAATTACTTCCTCTAACACGTTAGTGGTCAGAATCAATGTTTTGTGGGTCCTGGAAACCGAATAATTGATTGATGGAAAAAGTCTGTCTATGGTCAATGCTACCACCAAAATCGTTCATTCGATTTTCTCCAAAAGTAATATTCCCTGATCGATTTAAATGAACTCGAGGCCTTCTGAGATTAAACATATTTTTTTTATTTTTGTGGGTATATTTTATTTTTTATTTTTGTGGGCATCAACATTTTCAAAATTTTCTGAAAAATGGCTCCAAACTTTTTGATTAAACTTTGTCCTCGGATAACGTAAAGCACTCTTCAAAGAATGGCGCAAGTCTAATTTTCGTTGCAATCCCTGATTTTTCGAAAATTGCAAAAGTTAAAAATTAATTCGGCGTCATCCTACAACTACTATATTAAAGATGGCATTTTCCCTTGATTAAATTCCTAGTTGAAAGAGATATTGAAACCTGAACATGTATGACATCTCAAAAATATGAGTAGTTTTCATGTAGTTTTGCGTCAGATGTAGGGATTTTTTAAACAATTAATATCTCAAAAACTATTCCAAATTAGATTGATTGTTAATTTTTATATTAATAATTTCAGGAACTTGGAGTAATCTAGAGGTTATGAAGATTGTCTCGTTTACATTCTATGATTAATAACTAGAGGCTAGACACTTATTTACTACTTCTAGGTATCTACATATTTAGATTTCTGAGAGTTGGCAATTAATCTCATCGCACAATAACAATGTCACCAACACACATCACAGAGTCAGGAGTGTTCAAGAGACGTCCGGTAGGATCGCTAGCGACACTTTCACAAGCCTTACATGATTCAGGATGCTACGACGTGCGGATTGGTACTACTCGCGCAACTTTTCTTGAACGATGGATTGAGAAAATGCGGGTGAAGTGGGGGTACTAATTACAAAGTGTGCGACTAGAGTATTTACAGTAATGCCAATCTCTGGAAAATCAAAGTCAAACCTGCTACGTTTGCGGGTAGGTCAACGCTCTGGGTGGGCGACAGCAGGGACACTACATAGAAGTTTTAGGTCCGTACATGAATGAACTGAACCTGCCTCAGCCATTTATTTAGAAAATGGTAATGAATCTGAACAGAAGTTCTCGACAATGAAAGCAACTAGCTTTGACTAGCTTGTTTCGCGCCACCGAAATTTTAATGCTTGGAATGTTGTCGTTAGTGCTCGCTGCGAGCTTTTGCCTTCAACTGTTTATTGCTGAAGGGAGGGGGAAGCAAGGTCATCGTTCAAGAAAAGTTGCGCGAGTAGTATGTGCTCCTCTGATCTAACTTCACCTCGTCACGTGAAACTCGATTTGAACTCTATTCTAGTATTTTCAACGAATAGAGCAGTAATTATACTCCTCTCGGAAATCAGTAGGAAAAATTAATTTACTGGAACACTTGCATTTCGTAAAGAGAACTGGACACATCAATTAGAGATGTCTTCGTAGCTGGCAGACATCTTCAAAGCCAAATTTAGTACAAGTATAATATTTCGCAGCCACGGTAAATAATGCAAGTATGTATATTGTAGCTTTAGTTCGTGTAAAGATATGGTATTATGAAAAGAATCATACGACCGATAACACAAAGAACATATTGAGATTGTTATTTTTATCGTTTATCATTCTAATCAGTGGCAGATGCACGGGGGGGGATATGGGGCCGTGCCCCTCCCTCCAAAAAATTCCTAGAGTTTGCGTTTGTTACCTTCTTTTAATTGGGAAAATTGATTTAAATATTTATGTTAAAATTATGTAATTTTAAAAAAATTATATTGTATAGTATCATATATACACTACAAAAGAATATAGGTACAATATAATAACCATGGTGTTTATTATTTAACAAAAATCTATATTACCCCAAAAAATAAGCTGGATCCCCCTCTGGTTCTAATGACGTTGACATAATAGTACATTATGAAACGATGATGTAATGATGGAAATTAATACACGAGTGTGTTATTACGGTACGAGCGAGGTACGAGCGAGTATCGTAAACTTCTCACGAGTGTATTATAACCCATTACATCGAGTTTCATTCGGTACTTTTTCTACGACTTTTGTATGTTAAACTTTTAGATTGAATCGTTTCGTGAATTTAACATGCAGGATTCAGCCAAGGCCACCTAACGGAAACCTCCCTAACCCTACCCTCGCATACTGCCGCAGGTGGCTGTGATTACCGATCCGCCTACGAGGGAGTACTGCGCTAATCAAATAGGATGAAAGTGAAATTACGATCCAATTTATTTTAAAAACTATTCCACGAAAAAATACTACTAATAAAAGAAATTAAAACTGACAAGCATATTAAATTATCAAATGCCATTTTAATGCACACAATCGAACGAAACATTTACTAGACCGATTCTCAATGATTAATTATGCGTCAAAACTTGGTTTGTTAACTTGTCTGTGATTGGTCAAGAACCTGTATCATAATTAAATCTGTATCGTAATGAGTAGGGGGCGAATTTTAATGAAATGTATTTGTCTCTTTTCATTTTAGAACAATGCCGTTTAGTATAGAAATTCATTTTATGTTAAAGCAAAAGGAAATGACCCATTTTTGTCGATCATTATGTTGCATTTTTTGTCAATTTCAACTAATAAGTCATTTTTTTACCTTTTCCGTCATTTTTAATGCTTTTTTGCTGATTTGATCTATTTTAATGTCATTTTTAATGGTATTTGCTTCAAATAACATTTAGAAGATGCAACAAATGTTCTTCACAGAATTATTCAGTTGCCTATTCGATTTTTTGCTCAGAAGTTGTTTTGACAGCCGTTGTAAACATGTAATTCTTGTGACGTATATCAGTGCCATTGTCGGTTCGACTGATTTCGGGATAACTAAAGACAGAGATTTCCAAACCAAACCCAAAGTTTGCATCTTGAGTTCACTCGAACGAATAGAAGAAGCCTCGATTACATCAGTAACGTATCCAGCACCTTGAGTTGTTCATCCGAATGATTTTGATAAGATTTTTACGTCATTTTTCTTTGGTTTTAGGGTATTTTTAAAGCATTTTATTGATCATATTTGGCGATGTTTGAGGTCATGATTGATTGATTGATTTTTTCGTGTTTCTGGGCGCGTCAACTACTTTGGTCATTAGTCCCGTTAGTGTAGTGCATGTTTTTTTTCTCGGGAGATGGCGGTGATCTTCCCCCGCTGGATGGCGAGATCCGGCGCCGACCTACCGTCGGCTAGTGGGGCTTCCCCCTAACCAGGACTCTCCCACCAGCGGGGCACCGCCCCAGTCGGGACAAGCTCTAACTTCCCGACCGGTCACCCGGAATATGTGGTAGTGTAGTGCATGTTAGTGTAAGTGTGTGTGTGTAAGGGGGAGAGGTAGAGGACGGAAAGATCGCGCGCGGTCCGTGGCCCGTTTGGTAGGGTACTTCACCTGTTGTTGATCGGAGAAACCATGGAAAACTACCGATCAGAGCAGCCGGCCGCTAGAATTCTCCTCCAGACAGCGACTGAATTCGACCTAGCTGAACAGCTAGTGTCGAAAATCCTGCCGCCGTCAGGACTCGAACCTAGGACCTCCCGGTTAGAGGCGCTGCAGAGACATCAGTTGATGCACTGAGCTACCGCTACCGGTTTGAGGTCATGAAAATCCGACCCCTAGTAATGAGTGTCATTATGCAGCCATGAAATGCCTGCATTATCCAATGGGAGTAGGAAAAGAAGCGGTTGGTTGTTGTGGCGCGCTTCGCCCTCCAGGGCCCCGTGTGTGGGCGGCGGCGGCGGCGGCGCGCCGTCTGCGGAGCGTCTGCCCGCGCCACCTGGCGCACCGTTGCGACAGCTATCGATCGCCACGTGGGCAAGTGGGCTGCTTCGCGTTGCGCCGGAGCACAGTGGCCCGCGTCGCGCGTCTCGCACGCGGAATCTCCTCTACGGTGGGGATGTGCCCTTAACAGCTAAACTGTTATTTCTTAACGGTTAACGTGTCTTAACTGTTACGCAATAGATGGGACAGGAATAGGGATGTGCCCTTAACAGTTACACTGTTATTTATAATAGTTAACGTTTCGTAACAGTTAACCTTTCGTAACAGTTAATATTACGTAACAGTTAACATTTCGTAACTGTTAACGTTTCGTAACAGTCAACATTTCGTAACAGTTAACGTTTCGTAACAGTTAATATTTCGTAACACGAAATAACAGTTATTTCGTTTATCCTGTTATTGACTGTTATCGGTTGAAAGTCTTAGAACTACAATCTACTGAGCCAAATCCGAAGTACTACCAGCTTTTGTGGCAACCATTTTTTGTATGATAATAGCTTCACTGCAGCTAATCAGTCGTGATTAGCCAGTGTTCAAATTATAGATTCATTAATACTTAATTCGTCATTATACTTTATTGTGTATACGACAATAAGATGTTTGTCCTTCAAATTAAATCCGTCCAATATGTTTGTTAACTTATTTCTGTCCCATTGCTGCTTTTTTGAGATCAACTAATCTTTACCTAGATCCAATAAAATAAAATTATTTACGGAGAAGAAACTCTCATTGTAATATTTCATATTCAACAGTCATTACCATTTTAGTTATAGGTGAGCAAAAACAGTTTCTCATTACTTTTGGCACTCGTCACTTCACTATGCACAAGTTGCATAGTTGAAAGAATATTTGCAATCTGAACCCGAATCACTTATATTTTAGTAATATTCTATACGCATTTGCTACACATTATATGAACTTCTATTCATCCTTGGCAGTTCACCCAGTCTCGTTCATATCAGCTGCTTCTCTGTCCAAACATGTTTGGGAAAGTAGTACAAGGAAGCGCCGAAACGTAGCTGCACAAGCTTAACGGTGCTACCAACGTTATTCGTTTTGCATGGTTTAACTCTCGCCACAACTGATATAACTCTCAGCAGTCGGTCATGTTAGGTTGCTGATCATGGACCTGTTATTTTTCAACTGTTATTGTGATAACAGCTGTTACCAGTCAACTGTTATTTTTTTAATTACTTATTTAAGGTCGCCTTATAAACAGTTAGGTCATTGGCGACCACAGTTACAAAAATACAGTATTTACAAATGCACATATTAGTTACACATGTCAGTATTCACATGTCAGTCATATTAGTTACACATGTTCATTAGTTACACATGTCATTCGTCAACTGTTATTGTGATAGCAGTTATTGAAGAAAAGCTGTTAAGCCCATGTCTACTCTACGGACGCGGCACGAAGATACTGGCGTGCAGGTCGGATGGAGACGGTGTCAATGGAGTCAAATATATAAATTGTTTTTATGAATTTGTGATTTTATTTCGAAATTATTGATTCAATAAATAATTCAAGCAGGATGTATTATTTGTTGAGAAGTAATACTAATTATGTAATACGGTCCACGAACAAACATATTATTATTATTATTATTATTATTATTATTATTATTATTATTATTATTATTATTATTATTATTATTATTATCTGTTGCGATTCTCGGCAGTTTGTGCTGGGTTCAATTTGCCCAATCCTGCTACGATAAGGAAAGAGCTCGGTCACCGAGGAGAAATATTTCATTCTGACCCCCAAGACCGATATGGGAGCCTCATTAGTGTTAGTTCAAGAACTTGCGAACTATATGACATGTTTGCAGGATCACTGCTTTCTGTCCGTAATTTAGGATTCGTTGAGGTAATCCCATTTTTTTTAGATGTTTTCTTAAATTTTTTGTTACTACACCTTCAGCCGAATTAACAAAAGGATATATTGTTACACTGTAGTTTTCACATTTGTTTTATTTCTATAGCAACATCTTACTCAGTAGTTTCATCATACTAAGTATCATCATACTTAGTATTTTTTTACTATTACTAGTGAGAACCCGTCAAAATTTGACGGTGAGATCTGAATAAATATAAAATACTGTGCCCAGACTAATGTTCACAATATGTTGCGTTATTTGGATCTTCAGGGTATAACGAAGATATTTTGTTATGTGGGGTTTCCAAAATTTTGAACATGTATGGTCTATGATCAGGTGGCAATGCAATATCGGCACCAAATAGCACAAAAGAAAGAGCACTATTATACTGACGAATATTATTTCTAAAGTATTTTGATGTGTCATCATCTATAAACAACTTTAATTTCTTCTGGCATATTGCTCGAAGGTAATCTTATTTTCCCATTTAAGCAACACAGAGTAAACTCGTTTGCAGAATTTCTCTCACATGGGAAGTGCAAAGCAGAACAAAACTGACATTTCATAGACAACGAACCAACAGAGAACGAAATGACCTCACTAATACGACTTCTACACTGACATTCTCTTTCCCTGCGTCCACTTACTGTACGTTTGCGTCTTTTAGGGCGCGTGGGCAACGATCGCCATAACCTATGTACAACTTCACTACTTAAGTACAACCGAGCAAAACCCACTGTCCGAACGTTCTCTACAAAATTAACCCAAAAGCAAATACATGCCAACTATCAACACCACAATGCAATTATTACACTGAAACAAAACCTTGACGAATTGTGAACAAATCTTAACAATCAAAACAAAACATCAAGCAGCGCCACCATGAAGCGGCTTTGGAAGAAAAAATTAACTATTGATAAGCGTACTATTAAAGAATGATTTAATTAATTAATTTACACCGTAAATGTTGGTGAATCAACACTAATCTACTTGCGCGATGATTTGTCCACCTTCTCGAGCTCAAATGAATTTTCAATCCTCCAGGGGTTTTTTGTTGTTTTTTTTCCTAGAGTGATGATCTCTTTAGCTCCTCTCACTCACAGTTCCTATAGGGTAGTCGTGTTTCAAAAGTTCCTTTCTGCGTTTATATTATATAATTTTAAATTTGTACCATTTCAGTGTAATCCATTTAATGTTTTAGTGTTTTGGACTTTTCATCTCATCAGTTACACTATCCAACAAATATTTTCTTCTCAAAGTAAACATGTAGAATAAATTTTGTTAAAGGCAATTAAAAAACTATATTAATCAAAATAATAAAACAGTAGCCTAATTTTAAGACAATTTATTAATAATATATAAGCATTTAAACCAACAATAGCAAGTTTATGTCAAACATATCACGATAGCATGTTATATTTCTGCGCGATTCGATTTTGCACCACTTTTTAACAACTGTTCCGTCGTCAACCTCAGATATTGATTTAAATATTACTATTTAAATTGTATAAATAAAACTGTCTTAAAAATTGAGATTTATTATTATTATTTTAATTGTCTATTAAAATATTTATTAGACAATTTATCATATGATTTTAAATGCAGAGTAGATACCAAAAAATGAAGTTACTTTCCGCTCTCATTATCAGATTGGTAGAACATCTTAAAATGTATTGATGGTTATTAGGTGCTTTGCGTGTCAGGACCGTGCTTTAACGTGTAAGGAGGTGTGCTTTGTGTGTTTCTGTGAATGTGCCCAGGTTGTTTGTTGTAACTTTCGTTTTACTCTACAATGTATTTACAAGTGAACTATTTAACAAATGTTAACTGTTGAAAGCAACTCTGACTTGCTATTTGCTTTCTGTAGTAATGCCAAATATGCATATGTGTATTTCATTATTCAGTTGTGTTCATCAGCTCCGTTCCGTTCATCCGAATTCATCAGTCTTCCGTGAGACAGCGAGATATTAACATTAACAGACAAAAGAGGAGTAGTCATTATTTTGTATTCATAAATAACCAGAATTTCAATTGAAAGTAGGTCACAAAAATGTGTTTCATAAAGATCTTGCTGATTCTCGCAAATTTATCTTTCACCTTTGACAATCAATCTAGAACCAATGAAAAACCCTGCCAATGGTACAAACAAGACTGGCAGAGAGCAGAGGCAACAAACAAATTTTTAAAAGTTAGGAAGGCAAAGGTCAAAGATTTTTTTTCAATTGATTGTTCCATAAAGTTGGTAAGTAACAACATCTCAGTTTACATTTTTTACAATATAATGCAATAGTACACAATTAGTTGAAAATTTCAGTTTTTTTAAAGATGTTTTACGGATTATATTTCAGTATTAGATTAGTATTGCAGTAAACTTTTCTTTGTGATTTAGTAATAGAAATTTTGTTGACCTACATGTATACGAAATAATAAGAAATATTGATCTTGATACACTTTTACAACTAAAGGACCTAGAAATCTTTAAATTAGTCACGGAGCCTAAGGAATCATGTGACATCTTCACTTTTTTGTAACATTATACAAGTCAACAGCACCACTGATTGATTCTTTCACAAACTCACGAATTCCTTTTTTCTTTCGTGGACTATTTGGATGGTTCTTTCTTTCTTTCTTTCTTTCTTTCTTTCTTTCTTTCTTTCTTTCTTTCTTTCTTTCTTTCTTTCTTTCTTTCTTTCTTTCTTTCTTTCTTTCTTTCTTTCTTTCTTTCTTTCTTTCTTTCTTTCTTGATTGATGATTCTGGGCGCGTTAACTACCGAGGGGATTGGTCCCGTAAGTGTAGTGTATGTATTTCATCGGTAGGTGGTACTGCTCAGGCTTTCACCTGGTGTTGGTCGCAGAAACTAGGGATACTTTCCAATCAAAGCAGCAGCCCGCTAGAATTCTCTCCCAACCAGCGGCAAAACGCTAATACTAGTTTACGCAACAAAAGCGCAAAACAGGTGATTCCCTCACCAGTCGAGTTTGTCGTCCGAGTGCAGCGAGGACTCGAGCCCGTGTCGCGTTTACTATTTTTTTAACATCTTGAGCGAAACTAAAGGAGAATAAATGTTATTTTACATTCCTTGTACAAAAGTAAATGGATTCCAGTCAGTGTCGTAACTCTATTGTGTGTTTTTTAATTTAATGTCACATCAACATCTAGGTCATTAGCGACAAACTATTGTTTGTAAATAATCTACAAAGACGTCGTCAAGACGAAGACAATTGCGAATCGTTACAGATGTTTTGCACACGCTTAGCGATGTTTCGCACACTGTGAAAAAATTAGCAGTTTCGCACACTGGAAACAAGCACGAGAAACCGCGTTTCTTGCAGGGCGTATTAAAAAGGAATAATTTATTGCTAATATTATGAGGAATACGCTGGTGGTTGTTTGTTTTTCCACCTGAAATGACTAATTCTCTATATGTCCACCGAAGTGTCCTTTCGCCCACTGTGCGTGTCGCTCGCGGCACCCCGCTCGACCGTAGCCGACACCGCAACGGCCGTCGAGACCGCGAGATAAGCTGCCCGCCGCTGTCAGCGGCTGCGGCCCGGGAGCCGAGACGCGTCACCCGCTCAATGCCCGCGAAGCGCGCTTCCCGGCACCCCCGCAGCCCCGCCCCCCTCATCCCTACACAGTCGCCACCGCAGCGCGCCTTCAATGTGTTCACGCATAGAGCACCTCGACCCTGCCTCTGTGTGCCGCGAAGCAGTGATTTTACCCGACGCGACGGAACAAGGCAAAGGAACAAGTGATATCATACGTCATATGAAGTTATGTATCATTCGCGCACGTTTTCTTGAGCCCTGGAATTCCTTCCTTCACTCCCTTGCCAACATTAGTTCAATTAAGAATAAATGATAGTAACGAGCATTGTGGACAAAATCTGGTAGCAAAAAATGTTTGCTCTCCTGTAATATAAACTATTTTGCATCGAGAAACGAACTACAAATTTCATATGAAATTCCTTATCAAAATAACCAAACTCCCCGCTCCTCGCGCAACGAGCACAACGAACTCAAGGAAAAAGTGCGCGGATACCGTTCTAAGCACAAAGGTCCTGACTGCAACTGAACTTGAAGTGAGAAATCAAGGTGTGAATTTTAACAACTTTCCTTAGTTGATCCCCAATTTATTGAACTGATGAATTCATTGCTATTGTTTTGTAAATACTTGTTCAATACATGCAGTAAACCACACTATATACTCACTATATGACACGACCAAAAAACCTCAGTAATATACTCGTACATAAAAAGAGCAGTTATATTTTCAAAAGGTTTTCTTAATACTTCACCATGAATAGCGCGCCCGTAGATTCTACGTAATTTTAGGGCATCTAACGTCGCCCGTAGATTCTACGGACAGCGACCTGAATGTGTTAAAACTAATATCACTAAACAGCACACAAAGAGGACCAATCGACTTTTCTCATAAATTCCAATGCCTTATTTTAGGTGACGAGACTGAAGCCGTTTGGTCAGCTCTTCCGTCTGACCACGCAAATTTCGTTAGGCTTCTGTTTTCCCCATCTAGAGAAGAAGAAAGGTATCACTCGGACGACGAAACATCATATTTGAATTTATCTCAGAGACTTTTTTGAGGCTAGAGGATATTCTACATGCTGTAAATCTTCAACGTGAGACAGCAGACTGAACTTCCCCTCTGAAAGAAGGTGTAGGAATATTTTTTTGCCATTTCTTGTTATTGTTTATATTTTTAAGATTGTTTATTTTCTCTAAGGTGTCAAAGTCCTTTTTATACATGTGTCCTGCTATCTCCCACAATAGTGTTAGGATAATCGCTTATCTAATCTGAAAGTCAACAAGCAAATAATATTCACATGTTATTCCAAGTACTCTTAGAAAAAATGTTCAGTCATTTTTCTACTACTTTCCAAGAATTTTCATATTTAAATATACTTTTGATTAGGATATTGCTTATCCATTTTTATCTTTATTTCTGTTGAGTATCATGGATTGATTGTCGTCAATGAAGAATTTGCGAGAATGTTTTTTTTACAGATCTATCATGTAATACAAAATATTTAGAATTATCAAATTAATATCTTGGAGAAATGATTCATTATTCATGTCGTCTTAACTATTCATTGCAACAGAGAAATCCTTTATATGTAATGCGAACACAAGCGTTTGCCATTTTTAATCCCTTGTTTTCATTGTAAATTCATTCTGTTTTTTTTTCTTTGCAGTTCATCCACCAACGACCTTATCTCTCGTCGTGGGGTCTTCAGCCGAAGACACTATGGCTCCGTTGAGTTGGTGAGTCGCACCAGAGCAATATTCCCTTTTAAAAATATTGACAAACATTTAGAATATATCTTGTGTAAATATGTGGTTAATTGTTAATCAAGGGTAATGCTTACATCTTACGCTCTCATATTTAAAGTAGATTCTTAATAAAAAATATGAATAAAATACATTTCATTCTTCATATTGAACAATAATATTAATAATGACATTTTTTAAATCTATGTTACTAAATATCATAAAATTTGCTTCAAAACTAGTAGTTAGGATTTTGAGAGTAGTACTCTATCTTCAGTAGTAGGTGAATCTAAAATTGTAGAGTATGTATCCATAATTCACAAAACAAGTGTAACTTTTCAAAAGGAATAAGAAATGTTCTTCTCTCTTCATTTATTTTCTTTTTTTTTCATCTTATTGTGCATTTCTTCTTTCCCTTTTTAATATTTTTCAAACTATTCAGCATAATGGCTTTATAAATACATACGTAAATGTTTTTTAAAAAGGAGATTGAAAATAAAAATTCATTTTAAAAATTCCAACATTACAAAAAAGGCAATAAATAGTTCATTGTCATCACAAAGATTTTTCTTAAACAATCGACGTTCCCATTGCAACAATATCCAAACAACTGATTTTAATTCTGTTTTGTCCCTAGCGACCACAGAACTGAAGTCCATATTCTGAACGTCAGCGCTGCCATGTTTCTGAGATCTGAATCTAACCCAATTGAGTTTTGAATCTCGATCGATAATTATTTTTGAAGGTAATAAAAGTTGTTTCCGAAAATTTTATAAAGAGCCTCTGGCAACTAATTTTTTCTTCCCTTTATCAGAGATTTACTGTAAAAGATAGTTCCAAAATATAGTCTTTTTTCAACCATGATTGATTTTATTATTCTGAACGTACTATAAAATATTCAATCATGACGAATTCAAAATTTCAAGGCCTTAGTGGTTCCTTCATTCTTGACTCCACATTTTCCACACACACTACATATCTTATTGCAGTCTCAACACCCTTCAATGCTTTTGTACTGTTGGAACACTTTCTTAAATTATGTATTATCTACGTCATGGTAACGTTTGTTTCCTTCTGTTTTGAAAGATCCTTTTATCGCGTTTACGATATCCCAACTAGTTCGTATTTTTACTTGTCCTCACCTTGCAATCGTCGTCGATTAAGTCTTCAGACTGGATTGAACTGCCGCTGATGGGCAGTAGCAATGCCTCCCATTGCCACGATTCCCTCAATCCCTTCTATTCTATATTACAGAAATAACTAAGAGACGTAATATGTAAATTACAGTGTTCTGCCACCAGGTTGTATATACCTACTTGCAGAAATAATAAATATCTATCTAACATTCTATCAGCAAACTCTTAAGTTTACGTGAGTTTGCGGTGCTGAATGGACTTTTCCCTTGAAAGTTGTATTTACTATGTCCACTACAACAGATTTTGAGACTTCACCTTAACTGAATATTCTGTGCTAATTTGTCATTCATGTGGATCGTGAACCAGTGACCTCAATCCACAATAACCGTAAGTTCAGTATATCCAGACTTCACACTAATAGTTTCGTGATTAATTTTTTTAGTAAGTACATGACATTTACAATACCATGAAATTTTAATAACACATGCATCTACAAGATTTCAAAAATATATTTATGACTTTAAAAATCATATTGTAAAAAATGTTATTGTATTACCATATTTTTCTCAAATAAAAAAAATCATATTTTGATAACATCTTGGAAAGTTTTTTGTCGTAAACATAGCATTTTAACTCATTAAAAATTTAGTACTATAAAAGTTTCTTGTTATTGTTCATTTCAAATTTCCGATGTACAAGAAAGCAGGCCATACCTCAATGAAAAACTTGAGCATAGGAGATTTCACGTCAGAAGAAAGTAAATGTTTGGAACGCCTTCCCTGAATATGTTTTGTTTTTATAACTTCCTCTTTCCTGAGCGTTTATCCGTCAACAGCCGGTCACCCTTTACGCCCCGATGGGACGCATTTTCGACCGTATACTAGACACTTAACACACTTGCGAGTTCCTGGGATCTAGGGTCAGCAGAAAGTCAGGCCCTCCGCGACAACACATACTTCAGAAACAAACGACAAATATCCATGCTCAAGGCGGGACTCGAACCCGCGACCCTTTGGACCGAAGCTCTGAGTCGGTATACGTTCTTAGATGGTGGTATAACGGTTAGCGTACCGGACTGTTGTACCCGAGTTTGCGGGTTCAAACCTGATCGAAGCCGAGGGCGAAAAAATCCTTCGCGCGCCTTCCTTCGGAGGGGAAGTAAAGCCAACTGTCCCATGTGGTAGATTTACTGCATGTAAAAGATCCTCAAGCCTAAATGAAGCCTCTGAGAAAAATTGAGATCGCCTATTTCGATGCCCAAGATAATACCTCCTTTCTCTGCTAGATGGTGAAAGGAGCGTAGCGAAATTTGCGTGGTCAGACGGAAGAGCGGGCCTAATGGCCCGAGTCTCGCCACGAAAAATAAGGCATTAACTAACTAACTAACTTAGTCACTTCGGCCATCCAGGTCTACCGTATTTATAACTGAATTCTCAGAAATCTTTTGTAGATTATATTCTGTCTTCAGGAATATGGCCGCGCTGACAATCAAATGGGCTGCACTGATGCGCAATCAAGGCCAAATTCAAATCAATTTATGGAGATTAGTTACTAGTACTCTTTTGCAAGATTATACATACTCATGCATTCATACTCCCCAGTTGTACTTTTCTTCCAGCTCCATATTTCACTTCGTTAAATGCAATAATTTATAGGCAATAATTTATATGAACCTCTACTTTACACGCTTTAAGTATCTGTTAACGTTACAATACTTGTAAGTGCACGCAAGTATTATAACTTATTTAGTAGTACAATTCAATTTCTTTGGACTCCTCTCATCTCTTAACGGAATAAGCTTATATCATTGCCTAAGCATCATTCATGTGGACATTGTGCTAACATGCGTGGCCGAAGATATGTTATAAATTTATGATATATTTTGTGTTCGAAAACTTTCTGTTTTTATTGTACATTCTGTATTTTATTTTAATTTATTACCTTTCCACATTGCTGGAATTACTTTGAGAGAAGATGATTCCGGGATGTCATTTGATATCGTAATTAATTCATTTTATGAGTAACAAATTAGATCGCCAATATTCATCCAATCCTTCGATTATGTTCACCGCTTTCTTTACCATGGGTTAAAATGTGTTAAACAATCTGCGGCTTAACATTGAGAATTTAAAACTGATATTTATAGAACATCAACAGTGCCACTGATCATCGTTTCAACATCCGAAGTTATAACATTTATAATAAATTATAAATATAATGTTTATAACTTATTATAAACATCATGTTATAATTTATTATAAATTATAAATACAACTTACACACATGTAAGTTAAAATCATGCAAATAATCATAATGTGTCCGGCGTATACATTTCGTTTTACATATTCAATTTTCTAAATTAGTAATAATAATAATGTTCGAGAGCTGACCGCCAGGGGCGCTGTTGCAGCTGCCGCAGGTGGAGACGGACGGCGGGGAGCTCAACGGGCGACGCTTCCGCGTGGAGAACGGAGAGGCGCTCGGCGAGACGGAAGAGGTAAGACATTATTATTATTATTATTATTATTATTATTATTATTATTATTATTATTATTATTATTATTATTATTATTATTATTGTTATTATTATTATTTATCGTATGGGACTATTATCGGGGAGACTGCCCGTAGGCAGGTGGCCCGCATTCTTGTTTTCTACCCATGCTTCTCTGGAAGCCTACCTCCGACGCGGGTCTGGGGACCTTTATCGAGCAGGCGCACCTCGCGGGCGGTCCCCTAAATGCACCCGGGATTTGACTCTCACTTTCTCCGCCCTATGTCAAGCTCAGTTAACTGTATCTAGAGACCCACTACTCTTTATACTGCTCTTTATAGGTACGAACGTATATATACAAAAAAGTAACTAGTGGTACGACAGAATGACAAAGACATTCTTGTACTAGTCAGTTTTCTAATTTATTTGGTCAAAAACTTTATCAAGTTTTTGCTTGCAGTTGCGCGAAGTAAATAGGCATAGTACAATGGGAAAATGCGTATGTCTCTTGCGCATAGACGCACGTTGACGATTTTATGCTGACTCGAGCGCCCCTAAACAGAAGCTCTACGCAACCCGCCACATCCTCAAGTATTAAGCGCGACTTCGCTGCCTATTCTGCCCCTGCAATTGAGAAATATCGGCCGGAATTATTATATTTGAAAGTTATCGCGGACAAGTAAATCAAATTTGCCGATCCGGTGGTCGATATCGCTAAGGCAGTAGTGTCGCAGCTATCTCGAACCGAAGGGTCGCGGGTTCGAGTCCCGCCTCGGGCATGGTTGTATTTGTGTTCGTCCTTATCATCACCATATCGTTTCATCTTCATAGTTACCATACTGTTAACCGCAATAGTGGTCGCTAATGACCTAGATGTTGATGCGACCTGAAATAACCAAAAATAAAAAAAATCTTTAAGACAGTGTCATAGCGAAAGTATGCCCAAACTTGAGGGAGAACATTTTAACCGTAGGATACTTGACAACCATGTCCAAACCAAGACTTAAAACAAACCGGAAACATACTCGCAAGAAAGCCTTTCGTCTATTAAAATATTTGCAGAGCATGACGTAAAATGTGGTAAACAATCAATCACGTGATCAGTAGCGTGTGAAGTGTAATACACTACAATAGTGAAGCATTGCCGTGTCCACTATTAATGTAAACAAATCGCTGTAAATGTGCATATTAAAGGTGTGTGAGATATTTTTAAAATATACATTAGGGTTATTTTTGAAAAACAGAAGAACACAGCAAAATCGCTTCTATGGAATCTTGTATAGTACATTTCGCACTATCGCTTTCGCATTTGACTATGCGAATATTAAAAAAGAGTACTGCGAAAGCGAGAGAATTAGCTTACTTATCTGTAGTTCGTCCATTAATGGAATACGGGACGGTTTGTTGGGACCCTTACAGAATTTCACAAAAGTAATATTTGAATAGAGTTCAGAGAAGAGCGTATAAATTTACTTTCCGAAGCAATAGGAAGAACGTAGAATGGGAGTCTCTAGAAATCAGGAGGGTTATGACAAGACTCCGTGCCCTGTAGAAAGCGTATGCCCGTTATCCAGCTTGGAAAGATATCTACATCCGAATCGGTAGATCCTCATACTTTAGAAGAGAGGATCACAAGGGCAAAATTCAGTTTAGACCACAGAGATCAGATATTGGAAAATTTTCCTTTACAAATAGAATAATATCAGACTGGAATAAGTTGCCTGCGACAGCCTTGGAACCCTTTCTTCTAGGCCTTCAAAGTTTTAAAAGTAAATTAACCAATAAAATTTGGAAACTAATTTAGTAAGTTAGGCGTATTATAACAGGTAATTTATTATTATTGTTGTTGTTGTTTTCATTGCTATTGTTATTATTAGTATTGAGATAATTACTACTAAATGTGCTTGATTAAATAAATAATTATATTTAAAGTAGTATTGCATTGAAGAGTGGTGAGTGTTGTGAAGTGTAGTGCAATAAGAAAGTAGAAAGAGAAGTGAAGCGCAAATGTTGTGAAATGAAGTGCAGTGTAATTAAAAAGTGGTGTATTTAATAGTTTAAAATAATTGTGCAGGTCAGCCATAAAATGTAGAGTTATCCTATTATTGTTATTATTATTGTAATATGTAAATTGTAGTGTTCTGCCACCAAGTTGTAAAAACCTACCTGCAGAAATAATAAATATCTATCTATCTATCCATAGAAAAATTTGAAGAAAAAATTTGAAGCCGTTTTCGAGAAAATGGCATTGAGCGTTTCTGAAAATGCGGAATTTTAAGTTCATTTTCACAGAAAACTTTCAAGTTTTCAAGAAACTTTTTAAAACATAATTTGAAGAACATGTATTCCTAAATGTAATACAATATACAAATTGCCGGCAATGTAAATATTAACGTCGTGAGAGAGATGACAAAAGAAATGTGTGTATTTTTGTAAGAAACAAAATACACCAAAATGTCTTTTATGTCAATTTTTCAGGACGTTTAACACTAATCCTACCAAAACTTTCTAGAAAAATTTGAATTCGTTTCTGAAAAAATTATTGTTTTAGATATTTTTTATATTCCAAATATATGCGCGCTTTATATTGCATACATGTTTCACTCGATATTGCACGAAAACTACAAAATTTTAAAAACCTGCACGACCTTAATGAAAGAACTAATTATTAAAACACGTATTCCTGTTTTCTGATTGCCTGTTTAACTCATATATCTTTAGTATTTTTAGATTAAAGACAATCATATATTAAAATAGAACGCATACGAAACAGATTATTCAAAATCACATATATTTATATTCTATTATAAGATGTGGGTATATATATAAGTACCCAACGTTTCACGATGCGTTTTGCCACTTCTTCATGTAGTACATTCTGTGAATAAAAAATTACAACTAGGTTAAAATCTTGTCAAAAAGTATACCAAGTTCTTGACATTGTGCACACCATATCTATAGATTATCCTGAATAAATGTGTTAGGCAGCACATTATATAAAACGTCTTTAAGTGGGAGACCAAAATATCTAAAGTCTCAGTCTGTTGTGGCCTGAATGGCAGTGGGGGCGGAATGCTCCGTCCTTGGCATTCTGACCTCCACTGTCATCCTGGCCACAACGTAGGCCACACGTATCGCGTAACATATTACTTTAACAGTTTCATGTCACCGAATAAGCACATTAGGGGGCGAAGGGAAGTGGGAATCGGAAATGTAAGGGCAGAGGCGTTGGTGCGGACGATCTGCTGTGGCGCTGTTGATTTTCAGGTGCTGAGGAGGCCAAACACTGGAAGGAGTATCGTGCCGCCCGCGCCAAATATATAAATAGTCTTTTTTAAATCGGATAGATTAGTATGTACTCGTCTTCTGACGGCAGGTTTTTCCCCCTTCAGGTTTTTTTTCCTCAGCCGTACCTTATGGTCTCTTTTCCGCGGCATTGATGCGATGGAGAGACCATTTGGGGTGAATACCAGAATACGAAAGGTTAGAACGCGGTAGAATGTAGGTATTGTAATGGCTTAAAGGCCTTTGGCCTAGCCACTTAGCATCAAGTTTTCTAATTTTTCTGTAACAATTACCTATTAAATAAATAAATAATGCATTTATTGGTTTAGACAATGCCACAATTAAACATATACGGTGACTCAGAGAAAGTAACGAAAAATGTTTTGACGCTTTTGAAATTTAAAATATTTCATCGTGACTCTTTATTGATGGTTTAAATGTAAATTCATAGAAAAAATATTTGTAGACATCATTTAGTAAAAGCTGTTCCTTTTAGGATATGCAAAGTGTACTAAAATTTCAATTTTTAGCACTAGTGCTAAAAGTAAGACGATGCTCAAATGTTCAGATAAAACTGTGAATACAACAAAGAAAAAATACTTTCGTCTGATTGCATCAGCTGCTACTGACCTTAATGTAACATAGTAATTTGTATGCTTTAATTAAAATTATATGAATGTCAGTAAGGTTCTCTAAAAATAAATAATGTATGACACATGTGGTAAAAGTGATTTTATTGTGCTCGTCGGATTGTGCCAGTCGGTCTATCGGTCTCATGTCGCAACATTTTCTATTCGAAAAATAAAATGCCACTTTTAGCATTCATATCATAAATAATTATTTTTGCTTCAAACTTTGCGCTTTGATTCAACTTGTCTCCTGTCACAAAAATAACCTGCAATTAATGTCCGTTAGCAAGTTTCTGAATGTTGTGGTGTAGCATTTGTTCTGAAATTCATCTCTGGATGTAGAATTGCGCAGCGGGTGGTACACGAGTTTTGCGGTGCTTCTGGTCGGCGCGACTGTCGCACTGGAGATTGAAGTGTCATGTCCTTTCGGGATTAAAAAATATCACGAAAAAACGATTTGTGTTGCCAACGTTCGAGATTTTGCTGGCCAAGTTCAAAATGCAATCGATGTGAATTGATATAAAATATCAATATCAATATAAAATCATTCTATCTGTAATATACGAATTATTTTATCTTTGCATCAATTTACAAGTAGAATTCCTTTCAATTAAGGTGTCTTGTTCTTGTTTACAGCGAAACAAAAACTACCAGCAACACTATCATCGTCGAATATGCTGTTTAAACTCTCAAAATAAGCTTTGGCGTGGTTTTGCGGGCTGTTCAAAAAAGAACAATTTTTTTCCCTCCTACCTTGAAATTGATTAGAAGTATAAACTGTCATTACAAAGGTAATCTTTTTCACTGCTTCTCCTTCAAACAGACGAATCCGAAAGTAGGTCTCCTCGGAAAAAGTATTTCATTGACTTTGTTTTATCCTTACTTTTTCAACTTTATTATCAGCTCTTTCGGAGATTTATATTTCAGACGTCCAGTAGATGTAAATAGAATTTATCATATTTCCGTAAATTCCAACGTACACAAATTTAGCATTTTCAGTACCGGTGAATGCAAATGAGTTGTTTTATTATTTCTTAAATTTTATGAACTATAAATTGTGAGAATCCAAAAATTTCTATTGAAAATGAACTTTTTATTAATGCGTAAATAAACTTCCTTTACAGATATTTGGTTCTCCTAGTACACCAGTCCTTGAAAACCCTGAATATCAAACACGATGGTACTTCAAGTACTTCCTCGGTAAATGTAAGTATAAGCATAAAGTTACGCAGTAGAACAGACTACGAAGACTAGAAATAACAAATATATTATTAAAATAGGTTCAAAATGTTCAAATGATAATTTTTGTGACTGAATAAAAAGATATCGAGGATATTTGCAAAGGGAAATTATAAACATCACATTAAGAGCTTTTTTATTTTTATTTTATTTATTTTACGTCAAAAAACAGTTAAAAAACTGCGTATGACGTGCTATGGGGAAAAGTGAATTGTGTGCACATTTTCAAAATTCTGTGATCCCTACACTAAGTCATATACTACTTAAATTTTGAATTTTGAAAGGGAGAAAAAAAACAAAAAAACTCCCATGTAATAAAATCTATTTTCAAGGATAAATAAGCAATAAATTTTGAATTTTGAAAGGGAGAAAAAAACAAAAAAAACTCCCATGTAATAAAATCTATGTGTTTAATGGCTGTATTATAATGCAAGTAATTACAATTTGCTACATTATCAGTAACAATATCACCTATTACATTGTTACAAATACTCTCTTTGACACGATTGCCAAGTGAGTAGACATACTTACAGATGAATACGAGCCCATCAAATGCTGTATTAGATCTATTGACTATATTGATTATCTTCTACTTATTTTTAATATAAAAAACTGAGCACCTAACGTTTGGAACAGATTGCGAAGACCCCAATATACCTACAAAGGTGACTGAGGCTCATTTAAAGGCTTAATTTTTTAATTGAGTTCAGAATTAATTTTATTTATTTAAAGCTTGAATAAAATATTTTGTTCTTTAATAGATGGGTGTTTTGTTTCTTTTCTTTACATAATGTCCGGCTTAGCTGGTTTTTATCTGGTCGATTACAATTAATTGAATTTTCAATCTATTGATTAAATATTTTCAAGTTCTTCTAATTTTTGTGAAGCAGAGAGTTTTTTTTTTCTATTAACCTAAATTGTTTTTGTCTGTTGCTTTCAGTGCACCAAAACTACGTGGGCTCCGACAACGATAAGTCTCCGTTCTTCCTGTCCGTTGTACTTACGGATGCCAACAACCAATGCGTCCCTCAGTATCGCGCCATCTTGTGGAAAAAGACGGTAGGTAATAACTAGGGGCGGGTTTTGATGACCTATAACATTGCCAAAAATTATCAATAAAATGCTCTTAAATTTTTTCAAAATCATCTAAAAGCAAAGAAAATTGACGTAAAAATGTGATCAAAACCAGTTCAGATGAACAACTTAAACTGTTGGATTAACTGGAGGAACTTTTGGTTTGGGCTGTTCTTTACCGTAAAATCTCTGTCTTTAGTTATCCCGAAATCGGCTGAACCGTCAATGTTGCTAACATTCGTCCCAGGAACCTTAGAATACATACTCACAATGGCAGATATTCCAACTTCTGAGCAAAGGAATAGTATAGGCTACCATGTATAGGTACTCAGGTGGAGAACATTTGTTGCATCTCGTAAATATTATTTGAAGCAAGTACCATTAAAATGAAATTAAAATCGACGAAAGCAAAAACCAATTCATTAAAAATGACGGAAAATGTTAAAAAATTACTTATTAACCGAAATAGATAAAAAATTGAAAAAAGACGTATAAAAATGAGTAATTTCCTTTTGCCGTAACATAAAGTGAATTTCAAAGCTTCACGGCATTGTTCTAAAGTGAAAAGGAAAATTAATGACATTTCATTATAGTCCGTCCCCTAGTAATAACATTGAATAAAGTACTTGTAGAATTTGTGATAAAATTCTACCAGACTACTATTAATTCCTGAAATAAAAGAAAAGGTTGAATTTTCTTCAAATTAATTTGAACAATAGCTTTGTCTTAAAAATTATTTCAAACAAAATTTTATTGAAAATTAGTTCTAGTTAAGTTATTCAAAAAAGCATTATATTTTTAAAATTATTATATTATAATTCAATAAGCATTGTATTTTAAAAATTTGAAACTTTCTTTCAAATCTAACAGCAGATGATACAATGCGTATCGCGTTAATATCTGTTTATCAATAATGATGTATCTTCAAAACAGCCCTAAATCCTTTTTGACACTTGGGTAGCCTGACCCGTCACAGTGAGTCTTTGTCAATATAAAAGGTCATAGTATTAAATCTACTGACTCCTACGCAATAAAAGTAAATCTTTGCTAAAACGAGTTTTACTTCGGATTGGGATTCCATAGGAGCTGGTCTTTACCAGCATCTCTGAAAATGTGGGGAAGGAATACATACTTCCATTCAGCGTTTGTCGGGGACTTCCTCACTGAAGTAGTACGTCCACCCAATATTGGATCTCCCTGGTCTTGAAACATTCCATTCCTATTCCATCTACATAATCTAAATCTCAATCCCTATATATCCCCTCCCATATCAATCCTTCTCAGCAATGCCCTTCGAGAATGTTTGCGTTTCCGAAATTCTACGTACAGATATGTTCTTGCCCAGGAAGCTTCAAAGATTACATTTGTATATTTGTTTTCAGTTATTTGGAACACTTTCTCCGTTGGCCAGATGTTCAGTCTATTTTCTCTCAGTCAAAAATTTGTTCTGAGGGCCCGGAGCCACCAATCAATCAATTCGCTGTCCATTTTTATGATGGGGCTTCTGGCTTTGTCCATTGCGATTAACTTAAAACCATCGTGAGTCTGTCAATGCGTAACTTCCAATCAATTTTTTGCCAAAATAATTCTTGCAAACAAAAAGACGCGCCACTGTTGAACAATCGCCTTTCTTTAGCCGCCTGCAGCCCTGGGGCTGATACCAACATTAGCCGAACGAAGTCTACAATGATTCCTTCATCGTCATTCATACCACTTTATTATTAGCATCTCACTAATGCGAATTAATCGTACTCTCCTAACATTAGTCATATTTTGGTTTTTAATCTAACTTTTACTCGGTGATGTCCCCATCAGCTGCTGAATAATTTTACCGTTATCACCCTTACGTCGCGTGATGTTCTCGTGATGTTAGATTCAAGCGTTGTGTAGGGTAGGTATAGAATCATGTGATTTACGTTTTAAAATAACTATATAGTAGAATAGGTTTCAAAAACCCTAATATCAGAAACAAGAAATATCCATCAATTGAATTCAATAGCGTTTTTACACTAATTGCTTCAAATAATCAAAGAAGAAAGATGTTTAAATAAAAGTTATGTACTTTCAAATGGTTATCAGTAAATTATCTCTCGCGTTGATGGCGATTTAAAACAGAAAGACGTTTGAAAGTTCACGTGAGTGTAGGAAATGTGCAACAGTGAAGCATTATGCAAGTTCAAATCTCAGAACTATTTAATATGATCTTAGAGGATCTATTCTACTTTTCATTTCTTCTTCTCCTTTTTTCAAAATGTTTGACTGATTTTTCATATGATTTTTTCATAATTCTCTTCTTTCATATTTTGTCTCATGTTTCAGGGGGCGCAGAAAATAAGTCTCACGTATGCAGCTAACAAGCCCATGACTGTGAAGCAAATTCTAAGGTAATCGATTCAACTGAAATGCATTGGATTCTCAATTTCCCCCATCAGCTTTATAGTGAGACCTTAGCAATTTTAATACTTCTGTTATTTGAAACATATGTTTTCTTTAAAAAAATCCCGGTAAGTTAAAAACTCACATAATTAATTGCTATGATGCGGTCTTTTTTATGGCTTTTTATGGCAAAATTAATTGCTATGATGCGGTCTTATTTAAGTTTTTGTAGAGTCAACAAAGATGGTGTTGGTCTGAATCGATTCTTTGATTCGATTGATTAACTGATCTGTATGAAGTGAGAAATCTCTCCACACAGTTACACTCTGTACATTACACATCTATATTGCAATACACATACTATGTTATATTGGCAAATCTACTGCTTTATAGTTTGTCATTAATATGTTGGAGAGCTTTGGATATTCGAATCAGGGAAGTGAATTACTAGCACCAGAGACAATTCGAATACATATTCTCGAATAAAAACTCGCGAAGAATGTGACGCACGTAAAAGTGCCTCATGAAACACGTCGTTGGGTGTTATAGTTATGAAGAAAATCGATTTCTCAAAAAAACTGTCATTGAGTAAGCCAAAGAGACTTTCTCTGTTACACGTGCGAACATCCAAATTGTAGGAGCCAAATAGTATGTCATACAGGAGAATTTAGAGGTGAAAATGGAGAAAAATGTCAGAAAGGAAGGGCGAGTTCTGCATTAAACGTGTTTTTTATGTATCGACATGGACGACGTTAGATGCGCAAAGGAATTAATGCCTGGAGAGCAGAGCCACAAGTCACTTTTGTTATGAAATTAAACACTAATGAAATACATGATTTGTATGTTGAAGTATTAACGTTAGCTAAAGTTGCAACATGTGATTGTGATTGTGAAGTTGCGAAATGTGATTTAAAAAACGGAAGGTCGATAGCGTAGTTTACTTCTCCTAAGAACACACGTCACATTGAACTCTACGTTCTGGTCATGGGAACCAAATTAATGTCGGTGAGTACTATCACAAATGGCTTCGACCGGGAGCGGTGGCTCAGTGCATCAACTGATGCCACTGCAGCGCCTCTGACCGGGAGGTTCTAGGTTCGAGTCCTGACGGCGGCTGGATTTTCGACACTAGCTTTTCAGCTAGGTCGCATTTAATCGCTGTCTAGAGGAGAATTCTAGAGGCCGGCTGCTCTGATCGGTAGTTTTCCGTGGTTTCTTCGATCAACACCAGGTAAATGCCGGAGCAGTATCCTAACAAACGGGCCACGGACCGCGCACGATATTTCCTTCGTCTTCCTTGTCCTATCATCTCCACTTACACTAACATGCACTACACTACCACATATTCCGGGAGACCTGTCGGGAGCTTACAGCTTGTCCCGGCTGGGGCGGTGCCCCGCTGGTGGGAGAGTCCTGGTTAGGGGGAAACCCCACTAGCCGACGGTAGGTCGGCGCCGGATCTCGCCATTCAGCAGGGGAAGGTCACCGCCATCTCCCGAGAAAAACATGCACTACCCTAACGGGAATAATGACCAAAGCAGTTGACGCGCCCGGAAACACGAAAAAATCAATCAATCAATTGGCTTCGAAATCCTCTTTTTAGTAAAAACAAATCGCTGAAAAAACAAGAAGGTTATGCTGGAGGCTGCAAGAATCGACGGGTGATTGTAGTACATACGACAGAACTACAACAGCACACACCGGCTTACATGTGGAGCATTAACTGATGTCACTGTAGTGCCTCTGAAGGTCCTAGGGTTCGAGTCGTGAAGATGGCAGGATTTTCAACACTAGCTAGACTGCTAGGTGCTGTCTAGAAGAGAATTTTAGTGGCCGACTGCTCTGATAGGTAGTTTTCCGTGGTTTCCTTTATACCTCCCTCAATACCAGGCGAATGCCGAAACAGAACCCTAACAAACAGGCCACGAACCGCTCTTTCTTTTCTCTTCCTTGGCCAACCCTCCCCCCTTCCTTACATACTTACACTTACATGCACTACACTACCTCGGGAGCTTAGACCTAGTCCCAACTGGGACAGTTCCCCGCCGGTAGGAGATACTAGTTGGTAAAATCCCACAAGGGGACATGTAGCCCGGTGGCGGATCTCACCATCTAGGTGTTGAAGTTCACCGCCATCTCCCGTAACAAAAATTGCACTACTATTAGGGAGTAATGACCATTGCAGTTGCCGCGCCAGGAAACACTAATCAGTCAATCAATCAATCAGTCAATCAATCAACAGCAAATCTTTTTCGAAATATTGTTAAGGGCTCCGTAATATTATAGGGCAATTAGGGCAATTTCTATACTATTTGTTATAATTTGAAAAACTAACAAATTCAGGCAAAATAAACAAAAAATGATATTTTTTACATTCAAAATTTTAATGAATAAAGCTTTTGCCATTTTATTAATCGTATTCTTGAATTCATTGTACATAAACACATCAGCGATGCGTATTTTAGACGTAAACAAAATTAGAAGTGTATAATAATATGAACAGCTTCTGCCTGTTGTTGCCAGGGCGACGAAGTCAAGGCAACAATGTCCGCCGGATTTATTTGGCATATACGCATTACGCAACACAGCAATCCTATTAGCGCTGACAACCAAATATAAATTGATGGAAAATATAATAATTGTTGTAAAATATTGTAATATTCTTGAAAACTGCTCGTTTTATCGCGAGTTATTACCCTTGTCTTGGTAAGCAATGCTAAATGCTCCATTCGTTTGTGCACTAACGAAATTTCTCTCAAAATTCCCATAACTTCAAAAAATGTACAGGAAATTATTTAAAGATCTTATATTGATAAATATATTGCATTAAGAATGAAATCTCTATCTTCAATTTTGAAAGTGTAGGTTCGAGTTTTCACCATTTACGAGAAAACTGCTAAATTTTTGAAAATAATGTATATGAAATTATTTTAAAAGATGTCTGAAGGACGTCTTATGAACTTGCATGTATGGCAGGCAGGTGTTGTTTGATATACATTTGCATCTGTAGTGTAAAGTGAGGTGACAAAGTGTTTTAAGAACTAAGAACTAAAACAACTGTAAATACCCGTGTATCTACAAGCACAAGAAAGTGTGTTTTTAAATTCAATTTGTAACTAAGAGGACGCTAATGGGCGAGGAACAAATTTTATTTCATTGTGGTTTAGTTCAAAAGAAAATTTCTTATTAGTATTTAAGACTAGATTGTAATGTTTATATATTTTTTTGATTATTGGATCTGTAATCCCAATGAACGCGCCATAATAATCCCCACTGTATAATCATCGTGTCCTACTGAAGGGCACGGCGCTCACCAGGTAGAGTAGAAGGTTTAATGTGGCTTTATCAGAAATTTTCAGAGAAGCCATTTTTCGCAAGCGGCTTCTTGCAAAACTTTGTATTTTGGTTTCATCATCTATATGTGTAAGGGTGCGAAAGACGGGACAGGAATAGGAGTGTGCCCATAACAGTTACACAGTTATTTCTTAACAGTTAACGTTTCGTAACTTCGTTTCGTAACAGTTAACGTTTCGTAACGCAAAATAACGGTTATTTCGTTTATCCTGTTATTGGCTGTTATCGGTCGAAATTCATATAACTGCGATCTATTGGGCCAAATCCGAACTACTACAAGCTTTTGCGGCAACCATTTTGTACGATAACAGTTTCAATGTAACTAGTCAATCGTGATTAGCAAGTTTTCAAATTATAGATTCATTAATAAATAATCCATCATTATTACACATCATGTGCCACAATATTTTATATTTTATTGTACACACTACAATAAGAAGTTTGTCCTTCAAATTAAATCCGTCCAATATGTTTGTTAACTTCTTCCTGTCCCATTGCTGCTTATGTGAGATCCACTAATATTTCTTTAAATCCGATAAAATGAAATGAGTTACCGGCAAGTAACTCGCATTATAATATCTGATATTCAACAGTCATTACCACTTTAGCTGTAGGTAAGAAAAAACACAATTTCTCCTTCTCACTGTTTGGCACTCGTCACTTCACCATGCACAAGTTGCATACTCGAAAGCATATTTGCAATCTGAATATACACATTTGAATATACACAATCTGAATATACACAATATTCTATACACATTTGCTACTTATTATATGAATTACCATTCTTCTTGCCAGTTCATCCAGTCTCGTTCATATCAGCTGTTTTCCTTTCCAGAGATATTTGGGGAAGTAGTGCAAGCAAGCGCCGTAAGGTAGCTGCAAAAGTTTTGCGGTGCTACCAACGTTATTCGTTTTGCCTGGTTTAACTCTTAGCAATCGCCACAACTGATTTAACTCTTATCAGTCTGCCAGAGCCGACCATGTTACGTTGCTGATCATGGACTTGTTATTTTTCAACTGTTTTAATAACCTTATTACGAGTCAACTGTTATTCCCATAACACTTATTGAAGAAAAGCTATTAAGCCCATCTCTAGACAAGAAGACCCGTAAATCTGATTTCCAGCCGTTTAGTGTAATAGAAACCACTTTAGTGTATAGTTTAATTAAGGAGATCGCGATATTTAAAAACAGATGATGTGATGACGATCTGGTCAGAACTTTAGCGAATAGAAGACATGAGATCTCTTCTATTCATTATCAAAACTGTTTCAGAAGCATTGATACGTTGCAATTACAAAGAACTGATTTCGCCCATACAGATGCATAATTCAATTCAATTTAATGGAAAAAAAATATACTCTTTAGTGACATCTAACCAGAAACTCGGCTGTCCGGGCGACACCGCGTCTGAGGCATATTTGCCAACGTTTCGGCCGTCATACTGCGACCTTCCTCAGGGCAAAATGTATTTAGAATTTCATGCAATCAATTTCATTTGGCATGCACGACTGGAATTTCGCCCTGTGGAAGGTATGACGGCCGAAACGTTTGCAAATCAAGAATCTATTGATTCTGACCGCGGAAACCCACGTTTTCATTTCAATTACTTATTTAAATATTATATAAATTAAATACTTAATGCTCATATAAATATCAAACTCTCAATTCCCATAGATATAGAGCGATATATGATGGAACATTACGTACTCACCTTTCCGACTCTTTGCCCATTGCATGTGGAGTTCCTCAAGGATCGATCTTAGGCCCTATTCTGTTCCTACTTTACGTAAACGATATGCCCTCGACGATTCGAAACGGAAGAACGGTTCTCTTTGCGGATGATACGAACATCCTTTGCAATAAAGAAACCGTAAATAGTACAATATCAGATGTTTCAAATTGGTTCCGAAATAACAAATTAATAGTAAACGAAAAGAAAACGGTTTTAATGCAGTTTTCCATTTCAAATAAACAATTCTGTGCTCCATTGAAAATGAACAGTGTACCATTGACTGATGTTAAGGCAACAAAATTTTTAGGTCTCTCAATTCAGTCAAACCTTAAATGGAACGTCCATTTAAATGAATTGAACACAAAATTAAGTTCATTATGCTACGCGTTCAGAATTCTTGCAAATTCAGTCAGCCTTCATACTGCTCGTTGTGTATACTTCGCGAATGTTCATTCCCGCCTGAGATATGGCATAATATTCTGGGGAAATACATCTTATAGCTCCCAGACTTTTAGATTACAAAAACGAATTGTACGAATAATAACCAAATCCCACCCACGTGATTCATGTAAGCCTCTCTTCATTAATCTAGGAATTCTACCATTACCGTGTCTTTTATTTACGAATCAGTGGTTTTTGTAAAAAATGACTTGCTTAAGGGCGGGAATATATTTTCAGAAAATGCCGAAGTCTATTACTATAACACTCGACGTAGAAATCATATTCATCAGGTGACAGTATCAACAGCTCATTACAAAAAATTCACATACAATACATGTACATTATTTTACAACACTTTGCCAGATGACATTAAACGATTAAATGCAATAGAAAAGTTTAAATCACAAGTGAAATCGTTTCCGCTGCATAACTGTTTCTATACAATTAGAGACTATACTGAGCATCACAAGAAAAGTAACATTATTTTTAACAATGAGACATAATGCATTATTTACCATTTGGACTGTATAAATGAGTATAAACAACCTGTAACAACTATTGTACTACAGCTTCCGGGTCAATGACCCCCATCTCGATCAGGTTTTTCGTCCAGTTTCCCTGATCCATTGAGCAAATGCTGAGATGGCCCCTGTTTTGCTTCTGGACATAAATGTAACTTCATTTTCTGTGCACGTCTTCTAGAATTCAGTGGGAAATACAATTATTCAAATTATCGTTTTCATGTTGTCGCCGCAGGAAGTAATAAGAGCCAAAATTTATTGCTTATTTTTCCTTGAAAATAGATTTTATTACATGGGAGTATTTTTGTTTCTTTTCTCCCTTTCAAAATTCAAAATTTAAGTAGTATATGACTTAGTGTAGGGATCACAGAATTTTGAAAATGTGCACACAATTCACTTTTCCCCATAGCACGTCATACGCAGTTTTTAACTGTTTTTTGACGTAAAATAAAATAAAAATAAAAAAATAAATAGATTTTCCTAAGGATGAGCCAAAGTGACAGCTAGTTCTGACAACATAACTCAAGGTTCTGTGGTCGTTGTGCCCTTGAGTCCATAAGACTCCATCCCCGCATTCGTTCGTTTGCAGTTGGCTAACTTGTAAATGGCTTCGATGTTTCCTTTTGTGATGTCCTCGTCCGACAAAAATATAGTGCGCCGCGAGAAATAAACAAAATTAGGAAGTGCAGTGTTATGTGCTCTTCCGTAAAAATTCTTTTTTTCTATAAACATTACATTAAATTTATTTTTGTGTGATAAATATTGTTTATTTTAAAACCGAGACTTGAATGCAAGATGCGTACCGGTGCACGTGTTTCAGGATTAAACTCATTTTTCTTTCTATTCACATTCGTGGCAGTTTTCTTTTAGTTTGTGAGAGCTTGTGAAGAGATTTTCCACATACGTAATTAAATTTAAATATTTCCCGGACTCACGTACGTGCATATACTTCAGCGAAACTCTTAGACTTCTTTATAGGGATGTTTTCACAGGAGCCATTAACACTTTACGAAGGGGCATGACTGAATAGCTGTCGCGGCGGAGGGATACTTCTCTGAAATACATGTGATGTTCACTTGTTTTCACGAACTGTCACTTTGGCTCATCTTTAGGAAAATCCTTGTATACTGTCACGTATTTACCTACGACCGTGTAGACACAGTTCAATAAAAACTTCCTTTTCAAATGTAAAGTACTTAAGAGTTATTAAGGTAGACATTTTGTGTTGAAAATAATTTTGATATTCATTTAAACTGAGCGTCATGGGCGCTTTCCATAAGTAAATATTACGGGAGAAATAAATGTATTATTCTCACAGTAATTTTGTAATAATATATTATTCCTTTACATTTGTTGTTCAAATATTCTATTACTAATGATAAAAAAACTGATTCTGAACTCTTAAAAACTTACAAGCCTTTAATTTCACTTCCTCATATTCTCTTCCAGCAATTTCCCAAATATGGAGAAACTGGACAAGGGGCCCAAAGAAATTTTTACTCCTGATATTCAGAAGGTATTATGGAAATCTTATCTAATTAAATTGTCCATTACATTTTATTCTGTAACATTATTTTCAATTACAATGATTAAATTTTCTCCATTGAAAAACAAATATGAAAGTAAGTGTTTGATGATTTCCCTAAAATAAAACTAATTTATTACAAGAATGTTTTTCAGTGTCTTTCTTTATCATTATTTAAATGAAAGGGCATTTTCAGGATCTCCTTCTGTTAGAAGAACAAGAGGGATCAGTGAACTTCAAATTTGGTGTCTTGTATGCCAAACCTGGTCAGACGAGTGATGACGAAATGTTTAGCAATGGTAAATTGAAATCAGTTTGGTTTTTTATCAATGACAAATTGTAATTGATACTAAATTGATTCACACAATTTTTTCATTTTCAGAAAATGGAAGTTCAGACTTTGATAGATTTATTAACCTTTTAGGAGGAAAAATTCGCCTCAAAAGTTGGGATAAATATAGAGGAGGTCTTGATGTTAAAGGTAAATATTTCATTATGTATTTTAACATTACTTTAAGAGAAATTACATTACTTAACTGTACTTTAAACAAAGTGTTGATTGTAAATAAATATTTCCAAATATTAAACTAGAATAGTTCTTCTGAAATTCACGTTTGTGTATTACAACATGATGATTACATGTAATTTATTTATAGACAGGTTGAGATGGAAGGGGTCCCAGGGCCCAATAACGTATAGCGCCCCCTTCAAAGCAGAAAAAATCAAAAAATACATTTTCCATTATTTCAAGAATTATATTAAAAATTAAAGCTTAAACTGTATATTGAACAGTAAATGGTGTTATGTCCATAAACAAAGTGGAAGAGTGTATTTAATGAAAGTGTTAATCAAGTGAAAAACGTGAAAAATTCCTTTCTAATACTGAGTTTTAAATTAAAGCTAGCAGATGTCCATGCTATATGCAATGTAAAAAATTGAATTACGGAAAGCATTCCACTCGTGAAATTAAAACCAATAGGTTTAACTATTCTTTCAAAATGCCCCAATCAGGTCAGGTATCTCAAAAAGTTTACCGCTTTTTCTATCCGATTTTTCTTATCGCTTATCCCTACTGGCCAATCATAAACTGTAACTCATCTATCTTAGGAGGCGGTATACATCAATCGCTATATCGGTGTCCAATAAACCACGTATGTATTATAATGTAACCTTTTGATTTTGACATAGCTTTCAATTATTTTCAATATTTGGCGCATTTGGGACCTCTGTTGGACGTAATTTCTTTCGTGGAATAGTCTACTCGTACTTCAGAAATTCTCAGGTAAATCCCCTCCTCACTTCGCAAGTTGGGGATTTATCGACAAATTCCAAAGAACTCGTAATAATATCTATGATAATTTTATGCAGAGACGCTGCCAACATCGGCCTCCAAACGGATATAATAATTCAATGTTAGGTTTGATAATACGTTTATTCTAATTAGTATATAAAATTATAGTTTATAAAATTTTGTTTGGAGAATTTATTAAATTTTAAGTCTCAGGTTATTTAATTTTCTATTCATGTAACGTCATTAGGGCTCTTTTTTAAGGGTATTCCAGAATCTCACATCTTGTATTTATAACATTAAACATGATAGTAATAAATTAAACATAATATTTAACTGTATATTTCATTTTGAGTGTAATACTACTAGTCTTGATTTTGTTTCATTATAGGTGACATGACAGGACGATATTCTATATATACTATCTATGAAGGCCATGAAATAATGTTCCACGTTTCTACTCTTTTGCCTTACTCTAAAGATAATCGTCAACAGGTGAATATTAGAATGTAATATACTCAAGAATGTATGGAATTTATATTTCCCCTATTTTTCATAATAGAATTTTTTCATAATGTGGAATTTATATTTCCCCTATTTTTCATTATAGAATTTTTTCATAATGTGGAATTTATATTTCCCCTATTTTTCATAATAGAATTTTTTCATAATGTGGAATTTATATTTCCCCTATTTTTCATAATAGAATTTTTTCATAATGTGGAATTTATATTTCCCCTATTTTTCATAATAGAACTTTTTCATAATGTGGAATTTATATTTCCCCTATTTTTCATAATAGAATTTTTTCATAATGTGGAATTTATATTTCCCCTATTTTTCATAATAGATTTTCTTTCTGTTTAGGTGGAGAGGAAACGACATATTGGCAATGACATTGTGAATATAGTCTTTCTTGATGGAGGATCTTCTGAAATGAATCATTTTAACCCATCATTTATAAAGTCTCAATTTACTCGTATCCTTTTCTCAAATTAATGTATGGAATAGCTGACTACCCGGTGTTCCGTGGTATTTATGAATCAAAATCATCTATTATACCCCGTCATGTCCGTCTGCTGTGTCTGTCCGTCGTCTATACTTAGTTTTCGTAATGTGGCGCGTGACATTAGGTCATTTTTACACCTCCTACCTTATAAAATGAATCTTTATAACAGTGATAAGCACATGTTTGAGACCATGAGCCCCGTTGAGAAGGACGTTCGCGAATTAATTAAAAATATTCATTTTATAAGGCGAGAGGAGTAAAAATGACTTACTGTCGTCCGCCACGTTACAAAAACCCAAGTATGGTTAGGCCCGTCTGCCCGACCGGCTGTCCGGCAACTAATCACGCCCGTCTGCCCGTCTGTATTTCCGTTATCTAGTCACGCCCGTTTGTCCGTCCGTCCGTCTGTCCGTCCTTGTCCGTCCGTCTGTCCGTCGGTCTGTCCGTCCGTCTGTCCGTCCGTCTGTCCGTCCGTCTGTCCGTCCGTCTGTCCGTCCATCTGTCCGTCATCTAGTCTCGCCCGTCATCCCGTCCCGCTCGCTCTACTCAAGAACTCTCCATTCGATCCTGCCCGACTCACTTGGACCACCCGTTCTTTCGTCTATCCTGCTTTACCCGCTTCACCCGCTCTACCGTTTCTGCCCCATCCACTTCTCCCGCCTTGCACCGGGAGAGATGGCTTAGGGCATCTCACTGTCACTGCAGTCTCTCTGACCGGCAGGTCCTAGGTTCGAATCCCGACGGTGGCAGGATTTTCGGCACTAGCTTGTCAGCTAGGACGAATTCAGTCGCTGTCTGGAGGAGAATTCTAGCGCCTTAGAATTGTTCGCCGAAAAGGAGACCATCACCAACTTTTTACCGCTCTTTAATACATTCAAGTGGAAAATTCAAAGAAAAAAATTAGAATGGTTTATGGGGGTGAAAAAATTAAAATTGCCTATATTTCACACAAAATTACCCGTCGAAAAATTGTTCATGACCTTATTTCAAGAACAGTCTTTCAACAACAGATTTCATTACAAAAAATCTCTATCTTCAAAATTGTAATTAGTTGTAGAAAGACGACGAAAAAAATTGGTTTTTTGTAATTTTCGAAAAATTAGAGATTTCAGCGGAAGAGAAACCTGCACCAATCTTTTAAACTACGCTATCTTATTTACTCTATTCTAATGTACGCGATCTGAGAACAAAGATCTAACTTACGCTGTCTGAAAACAAAGATTCAGATTCTCAAAACTGGATCAAAAAATTGGATCCAGTTTTGAGAAAATTTTAAAAATGAGGCTTCATGTAAAGTATCCCCAAACAAAATATCGACCGTTTCAAACTCGTAGGTTTGTTCAGATCGGTCAAGGAATATCAACTGAAGTGAAAATCATGAGAGCGGTTTATGCGCTAGAATTGACCATAGAGAGATAGGCAGACTGACAGGCAGACGTTTTGCCGTCAATCGATTTTTCAGTGTTAAGTACCCAAAACGTGGAATCTAACTACACAGTGTTAGAGGATGTCATGTACTATTTATGAACAATATAGATCTACTTTTGCGTTACCAGGACTCGGAAATAAGTTTTTCTATAAAAATTCCCCGTTTTCCGAGGCACGATTACAATACTTTCTCTTCGTACGAAGTAAGGCGAGAAAGTAAAACATGTACAGTATATTGCCATGAGGAAATATGTATCATATCATTTCCAGTTTTATGATTCCAGTTAATTGCCTTAACTTTTGAATAGATGTATTTGCTCTTGTAACTCATGAAACTACAGATGACACGTACAGACTTCATGTATTTTCAGAAGAATCAGTTCCTCTTTTTGGACCATCTCTTCCTTGTCCTCCTGCATTCAGAAACTCACAGGAATTTCGAGAATTTTTGCTTGTTAAAAGTAAGAATTAATGCCACATTATTTACTCTTACTTGCTTTTCACAGTACTTCAATGATTTTTATTTCAACAGTGATTAATGGTGAGAAAGCTGCTTTCAACACACCAACATTTTCTCAGAAACGAGAAAGAACATTGGATATGCTCATAAAAGATCTGTATTCTGAGCATATGAATGAGAGTAGAGGGGTAAGTACTACATAATATAATGGGTAAGCTTTGTATGAAGTAAAATCAGAAGTATAACTAGAGATGGTAGATTTTAGCAATTGCTAAAAATGAGAACTTTTAACAAACACTGAAAAAATTAGTAATTGTATGTGTAACGATCAGTGCTGTATAATTCTGAAGGCTTTCAATCTGCGATAAAGTGCAAAATCAATTGCAAAATGTGAAATCAGGTACAGGTAAAATGTGTGTGTGTGCATGCATGCGTGTATAATATTGGGCATTAGGGGAATAAGGCTATTTTAGTTGAAAGAAGAAGCAAGTATTTGAGCAGTTCTTCTGAAGTCCTTGAGCAGTTATTCTTTCTTGATTCATTCTTCATAGTAGGAATTCACTTAAAGAAAGAAGAATGGCCAAAATTGGCATTTTATGAAACCACAATATTTTTATTAATTATTTTCAATAATTATTAATTTACTACTTAATAATATTTTATTGTATTACTAGCTGTATCCATAACTTCAATTACATGGTATCTTCAATGTATTTACACAGGTGAATTTAAAATGTAGAAATAAATTATTGGAATTCTTTGTATAATAAATCTTTCTTCTTTTGCACAGCTGATAAGAATAACAGCTTCATTTAATACATTTCGTTGTAATGTAGTGACTCTCAAACGGATTAAATTACAATATTTTTGTGCTAAACTTGACCATTTGCACAATCAAGAATCCTCTTTTAAGTTGTTCAGATATCTGGATGTGAATCTCTGATTAATAAGTATTGTTCTTCAACAACTTTGTGGAGAGCTGACACTGAAATAATTACTTTATTATCGTTTTTTTCAATTTTCCCCTCTCCCACATAAACAAAGAGGAGAATATTGCATCTGGCAATGACTCTCATGTTTTCTGTTAGATGTAACTATTGGATGTGTCTCTCTAACATTGATATTTTTATACATGTTGCAACTTCATCTGTGTTGGACCCTCTATTAATAACAAAAGTAATATATTTCTAAAATCATCATCATCATTGTAATCTGCAGGCATTTACGTAAGATCCTGTTCCTGTTTGTGCTGGTTCAGTAGACCTAGTAGATTAATCTTCCAGATGTTCCTGATTTCTCCATCTCTTTATAGGTCTTCCAAGGTCTGTTTCCAATCAGTTTATATTACCAGATGAGTTTTGGTAGTATGTTACTCTCCATCCTGCAAATATGTTCTTTCCATCTCTTGTGTGATTCTTCAGTCTCTTCCACTAGATCTTTGGCTTTTAGTTTTCTTCTGATGTCCTTGTTTCTCAACCTGTCTCTTCTAATGACTCCTAAGTGGTGTCTTAGGAATGTCATTTGTGCTGTCTGTATTTTCTGCTTGTTGTCTTCCGTCATTATCCATGTGTCTAAACCATATAGAAGCATTGGTTTAGCTATGATGATATGAAGTTTCAATTTTGTGGTAGAATCCATATCTTTCCCAAAATGTCTTCTAATGGTTCCACACATTCTGAAGTAATTTTGTAGTTTTCTCTCAATGTCTCGTTGAGAGTGGTTTAGTACATCCATTCTGTTTCCTAAGTAAGTGAATTCTCTTACTCTCTCTACTATTTCCTCATTTATTTCAATTTTAGCTCTTCTTTGCTCCTTTCGTTGCATTGCCATCGATTTTGTTTATCTTATTGATATTCATTTATTTATTTATTTTACGTCAAAAAAACAGTTAAAAACTGCGTATGACGTGCTATGGGGAAAAGTGAATTGTGTGCACATTTTCAAAATTCTGTGATCCCTACACTAAGTCATATACTACTTAAATTTTGACTACTTAAATATTCTCATTTAAGTAGTATATTAATATAATAATATTCTCATTTAAGTAGCATATTCTCATTCTCATTTTACTACTTAAATATTCTCATGTAATATTCCTGTGTAATTTTTGATAGTTTAAAAATTGCCCTCTGTAGGTTGTCTTTGGATTCTGCTACTATTACCTGGTCATCTGTGTTCAGGATTGTGTCAATCTTTCTATCTCCTTTGATTAAAATTCCCTGGTTCATCTTCTTCTGCCAATTCCTCATTAAGTGGTTAATATAGATGTTAAGAGAACTGGTGATAAACCACAGCCTTCTCTGAGGCCACTGTTAGTTGTTATTGATGTCAAGTTTCTTCCCTTTCCTAGCTGTATTTTTATTCTGGATTTCTCATAAAGGTTTTGTACTGCTTTAGTTAAATGATGTGAGATTTTCTCCTCTTCCAAGATTTCCAATAATTTCTTCCGATCAACTCTGTTGTATGCTTTTTCATAGTCCACAAAGTTTACAAATGTAGGTAGGTTTACTTCTTTTCTTTTATCCATAAGCATTTGTAAAGTGAAGATGGCATCTTTGGTGTTCCTTCCCTTTCAGTAACCACACTGTTCCTCACCCAGAAATTTCTCACTTAATTCATTGATTCTGTTCTTTAAGATATTTGCATAAATCTTTGAAGTTGAATTGAATCTTTGAAGATATTTGCATGAATCTTTGATAGTAATGAGATTCCCTGTGGCTTTTGCAGTCTTTCTTAGAGTTCTTTTGTGAATATTGATGATTAGTCCTTCCTGCCAATCTGTTGGTATTTTCATTTCTTGCCCAATTTTATTGAAAAGTTCACGTAGGGTTTCTTTTATTATCTTTCCCCCATATCTAATAAGTTCTAAATTTATCATATCGGTTCCTGAGCTTTTTCTACTTTTTGCTTTTCTCAATACTGTTTCAAGTTCTGATGTTTTTATTAGGTTATTTGTGTGATCGTCAATGTATGTCTGTCTGTTTTATTTTCCTTCCTGTTGGCCCAACCTTCCTTTTTCTAAAATCTATCGAAAATAAAACTGTAATCTCTCCGAATGGTCAATTATCATTTCTTAAATCTTGTAAACTTTGATCAACAGCTTTAATAGAAGCATTGTGGACCATTGTGTATTAGTACCATACAATGAAAACACAGACTTAAAGCATTTTACATCTTTCACTGTTTTTAGTAATACTGCCAATGTAATGTTCCACTCATTCAGTAGCTATTGGTGCTTGAGTGTGCTGTTTTAACCCCTAGCAACAGAGCTGACACTATACCTGATGGTGTGAGTGCAATTGCAATCTTCATTTCTTTTTCAATCTTCAACAAAATTAATTTATTTAGAACCTGTTGCCTGAACCACTTGGTGCATTAAAAAATATACAGCAAGCAGTGGTTTCAAAGCTTTTCAATATCTATTAATAAATTTGCCTTTCCCTGAAACTTAATTTTGGTTCCTATTTTCGGCTATATAATCAAGTTGATTTGAGTCATAAATTAATTGTTCAAATAATTGTCTATTCATATCAGATTGTTATATATAAGGCACTGGAAATCCAAATTCACCAATTGCTGCACCACTTAATGAAACAATCACATCTTGAAGTAATCAAAGCACGGTTATTTATTATCTATCATTTACATAAAAAATAAATCCTGAGCAATGTGAAAACTTTCTAATTATATTTTCTACAATAGATACTATTGTTGTTGTTGTTGTTGTTGTTGTTGTTGTTGTTGTTGTTGTTGTTGTTGTTGTTGTTGTTGTTACACGGGGCAGAGCAAGCATGGGAATCAACATAAAGGATCATATCTTCAGAACCATTTGGGATATCAAAGTCAAACAAAAGCTAAGTTGGTCCCGTGTATAGTAGCTTTAATGTTTTTAAAGATCATGTTAAAAGATTTAGTAGGTTTCAAGTTAAATCAGTTTCTACAGATGGACAGACAGACAACAATTGATTTGACATGAGATATGTGTTAGCATTTGAGTAAATAAATTGTAAAAGCATTTAAACATTGAAAATTAAAAAATCACAGACAGATACTTCATAGTTATTCATTTGCATTGATTTTCACTGCCATTTCCCTGACATGCCTACTATATTATATTTTAAGCAATATATGCAATTTTTTTCTTAATTTTTAAAGCTAATCATCAATTCTTCTTCCCCTCCTTGAGATTTTGGTTTTATTTAAAAAGAATCAATTACATTCAGTTTTATCCAGTTCCATAACCTGTTTAGGAATTTTTAAGTGGTTGTTGGTACTCATTCCGGTTGGTGTTGTTCATTATTATTTTCTTAAAAACAGTTCATCTTGTCCCTCTTTTCAGATTTGCCATGTATTTTGTGGAGTAGTTAAGATGATACTCTAGAATGCTCTCGAGCAAAGAAGAACATTTTCTTGTTTTGAAGAAGTGATATCCTTTTCTAGGGTTTTAATTATATGCTGAATGCTTGCAATCATTTTTTTAGCTTAATAATGGTTATCCTCAATAGATAATGTTAATGATTTCATGATTAAACTATGATCAAAAGCTTACCATTCTCAACCATGAGTGTTACAGCATTAATAACAACAGTTCAATAATCTATACAAAATTCTGTCATTTGTGTGATTGATTCACTTTCTCTAGTTTTACATCTGTTTATTTTTTCATGAACTTTATTTGTTCTCTAATCTATAGTGTTTTCTTGTGCATTTTTCCAGAATATGCTAAATCGAAGGGCTTTTAGTGATGTTCTGCCTGACCCTCCTCGTGGATCTAGGAGAAAAGAAGAAGCTCGGCAAGTTGAGTTTGTAAGAATAGGTCAGGCTTTGAAATTAGACACTATTGTGAAAGGAGATGCTCCAACAAGCTTGGCCACTACTGGTTTGTTTAAACGAGCTCCTTGGGAACCTCACTGCTTTTATCCAGATTTTAGTAATGAAATAGTTTGTGGTGATTCTTGGGGAGATACACGACTTCTTGTCTCTACAGAATCTGGCACATACCTTATTGAAGGTTGGTACTATGAAACAAAGAAATACATTGTCTTTATCATGTGTCTGTTCTATTTTCAAATTTGTTTATTTCTAGAAAGCCTAGCACATAGGCTAGTTTTTGACAAGACAGTGGTGGTTAAACAATTACATGTGGTAGAAGCGCATGGAATTCTTCTTCTTAGATGTGAGAAAGGTAAGCCAAGTTTTCTGAATTTCTTTTTTCTGTCCAAATTATTTGAAATCTCGTAACACAATTACTGGCTTAGGCGGTTCAGGGCACCAATTGAGGTCACTGCACTGCCTCTGATCGGGAGGACCTAAGGTTCAAGTCCAATCAGTGGCAGAATTTTTGACACTAGCCACATAGCTAGATCAAGTCCAGCCACTGTCTGGAGTAGAATTCTAGTGGCTGGCTGCTCTGGTTCATGGTTTCTCTGTTTTCCATGGTTTCTCTGATCAACACTAGGCAAATGCTGGAACAGTACTGTAACAAATGGGCCATGGACCATGTGTGATCTTTTCTTCCTCTTCCTTGTCTTATCCTCATCCCTTATTTACCCACACACTCACAAGCAATGCACGGGTCACCACTGCTAGTTGTAACCTACGTAGGACACATCCCTCATTTCCGCAGTGAAACTGAGTCACACAAGGTTATCAGTAAGGTCCCAATTGTGTATCTGTTCTAACGAAAAAGAGTGGTAGGAAAAGGCTAACCCCTTTCAATATTTGATAAAATAAAAAATGAAAAAGTTGTTAGGGAGAATGTCAATAAAAAAGGAGTATATATTGCTAAAGAACTGGGAAAACTGATAAAACGATAGTGCAAAAATATTGAGTTTTTATTTTGCTCATAATAATCAATTTCAGTTATGCGTTTTTTTCACTTATACATTTTTCCCCTTCGGTCCCCTGAAAAATGTGTAAGTGAAGTTTTACTGGAGTAATATGGAGAAAGTTAAGTTGCACTACAGAAAATCAACGGATTTTCTCATACAGAGAAATACAACTTTCCGTCTCTCCATCTGTCCATTTGTGAAAAATACTAGCGCCTAAACTATTAGTAGAAATTTTCCTTGTAGAAAAATGAGCTCAAAATTGTGCATTTTCAGAAATGCTCAAATGACATGTTCTTGACAATGACTTCAAATTTTTCAATGAAAATGAGAATAAAGAACCAGGTTTTACTCTTCAATAATATTCTTAAAATCATATTGCAATTCTATTAAAGGACACAATTAGTTGTGCTAAAACAGTACGTAATTTCTCACTGGCGTTTTACACGTATTTTTACGTATAATTTATACAAAATCACTCAAAAAATTCTCAATTTTTCAAAAAAATTACATGACCTTATTTCAAAATATATTTTTAAGGAGCAGAGTTCATTAAAGGAAAAATATCTCTTTTAATTCTTAAATTCTTTGTTAATGCACGTATTCTTTCATGAACCTATTTCGAAAAATTTGGACTATATACAAAATGATGTATTGAAGTTTTTTGTTTATTGTCAATTTCTCTTTAACCTCAGGACGAGATTGCAAGATTTATGTATTTCGACTCTCTGATTTTGATGGAGAAGTAAACACTGATAATAGTGCAAGGGGCCGACAGGATATTAAAGACAACAGATTAGAAAAAACAAAAGGTTGTCATACGTTTTCCATTAGTAGACCAGGTGGCTCACATTTGAGAATGGTGAGTAAACAAATTCTTGTTTCCAATTTTTTTAAAGATCTTACTACTCAAGCTGATCAGAAATTTCAATAATGAGAATAACTTTCTTTTATTCCATTTGTCTAAATTTTTTGTTACAAATATTTTCACAGTTCACATTCAGGTTACAATGAAATCAGGCTTGGTTCTTTTTTGTTATTTTGAACATTTTAGTTGTACAGCATTTTGTAAAATTCAGAGTTTTACTTCTTGAGATGCTGTCAATGGTCACAACAAACATTTTTAAATGTCCTTAAAGAATCTAAAAAGTTTGAAAATTTATTAAAAATCAAAATTTTAATTTAAAAATATATTTCATTGTTCACAACATTTTTTTCGAAACATCTACTTATTTTTATGAAACATTGTACTATTAAATTATAAAATCAAAAAATCTCTCTTTCATGAAATAAATAGCATGAACTGGGGTGAATAGGAGCAGCAATGTAGAAAAAAATTCAACCTCTCACTGACATGATATTAAATAATTTGTTTTTGATGCCATCTGGAGAAAAAATTCATATGAGATTGTTGTTCTCGACAGTTGTGTGTATTATTTTTGAAATCATTTCAGTGGTTGGGAATATTGCTGAAGGTAATCAAGTGTTGTTGTTACTATTGTAGTGTTCATGGCAAAACTTACTCTATACAAGCAAGACATGTTGGTTAAATAATTTCAAAATATTTCATGTAAATAGTAATTCTACTTCTATGTTACATGCATATATTTTTATGGTGTAATATTAATTTTGAAATAAACTGTTGAATATTTTCTGGTAAGGTGTCATTTTTTGATGTTTATGGGGTGAATAGGGACAACACGGTTAGAAAGTACGAGAGTAATTTCAGAGGTCGTCACCACAAATACATTGCCCAAGAGGACCTACAAAATGCACTGCAAGCTATTAGGACAGGAATGTCACTTGAAGCTGCTGCAGAGAAGTTGGAAATACCTAAATCTGTGTAGCAGTGGTACAGTAAAATGTCTCCTGTTCAAATTATAAATAGAAAAATGAAAGGAGGCCCAACAACCCTTGGTGAATCTTGTAAGAAGATTGTGGATAGTGTTGTAGGGTGTGGAAGATGGGGGGTATCCAACGAGTACCTTTGATTTGCAGAGTTTTGTTAAATATCATATGGACAAGAAGCGGAAGTAATGAAGCAATTCAATAACAACCTTCCGTGGTTTGATTGGGCTCAATCTTTCATAAACGGGCATAAGGATAAAATTGCTCTTGCCTTTGTTAAAATATAACATGGGGAAAAGCGAAAGTCACTCCACAGGACATTGAACATTATTTTGAAGAATTGAAACAAGTTGTTGATGGTGTACTAACAAGAAGACGAGGAAGATTCATGTTTAAGGGATTGTAATGCATTGGATGGTTTTGTTTTTATGTATTTTAATTTAAAAATAATCTTGTGTTTCTATTCACTCCAATGTCTGATAGAATAGGGTTTTGAAATTGTATTTATGACTCTCCCTGTTGACCCCATCCTTGGGGTGAATAAAGACACTTTTTAATTAACAATTACAGGTCATTATGTGCTGCTGTCTTAATGATATTTGGTTACAAAGATAAGTGATTAAACCTTCTTTCACTTTCATTAATATAATATTTTGACATTTTGTATTACAAGTTTTATTAATAAAAAAACTTGTAATCTGTCCCTCTTCACCCTGCTTTATAGTATTTATGGAACAATTTCTGTTGTTAAGTACTGGATAAATATACGTGATTTAATCATTCTATTAACTTTTAATTTTATGTATTCAAAAGTATGGTTCAGTTACAACTTATTAAAACATTTTTCTTAACAGGTTGTAGCAATAGGAAAAAAACTGCTTTTGATGCAGTGGCGTCATTCTGCAGCTTGGACAGCCTGGTGTCCAGCAAGTGACACAGATACTGTGGAAGGGTTTCAGTACATTAGGGTAAGTAACATGAAAATACTACCAAGCAGAAATGCACTTGATTATTTTATTTTAAAATCAAAGACACAACAATCAACAGTTCCATTAGCAACAGTTTCAAGGCTTATAAAATAGGAGGGTTTAATAATGTTCAGGAAATAATCAAATTAGAGTACAATTTGGGGGAAAAATACAATTCTAGCTGTTCAATAAACTTCAATTTCTGATCAAGGTCATCTGTTTGTTTTTTGCAGGAACTACAAGTGACTGAAACTCCTCTATTATTAACACTTGTTGATTCATCGCTTGTAAAGTCTGGTGGAGGGACAAGTGATAATCATATATGTGTTGCCTATCGTCATCAGTTTGATTTGCTTAATGAACGCACTGGTGAGATAACACATTTGCACACAGTTGAAGGAAGCAGAGTCCATCTTGTTGCAGCTATCGATTTGTACGAGGATCAGGAACCAGAACTTCTATTGTGTTATAATCGTGAGCTCATTTATAAATGATGTCTTTAGTTACTTTGAATTATGTTCTACACAACAACTAATTATATTGCTTTTAATGTGTTTAACATTAAGTACCATATCAGTCAAGAACATCAATTACCAAAAAGACACTGGAAAAATCAACTTTCATCAATTTAACACCATAGGGAAGGAAAAGAGATCTTAAATTGACAAACTTTAAAATTGAGGATTTCAACATTATTACATTTTGAAGCTTGAAATAAAAGAATTGATAAGATTTACAAAATTTTATACTAATAAAATTGCATATTGCAATTTTATTCAGAATCATAGTGCTTGAGTATTTTATATTCAAGTCATCAACATTTTCTTTATGTATTAATCATGTAGTCTGTTTCAGCCTCATTCCTTGGCCTTTCTCTTTCTTCTTGATTCATAATTCATAAAACAAGAATTTGAGGCAAGAAATTGACTGTCCCATTTTGGAGTCAATGGGAACAAATGGGTCAATAGAATTTCTCTTTAGGTTTTCTTTTTAAAAGTTATATTTAGGTTTCATGCAGGTCTGAATATTCTTTATTTCCAGGATTTTTTTGAGAAGCTCGAATTTTGCTGGGCAAGCAGTAGCAACATTTTTTGTAAAATTATGATCTTATTGTCTTACTGTCATGAAACCATAGTGACCCTCATAAACATATTTTAGAGTTTATAGCCAAACAGAAATAATCTAGAACAGGGATGTCCACATGCAAGGCTTCAAGGGCCACAACTGAAACCTTTAATATGGTTGCGGGCCATATTTACTCAAGCCATCCATATCTGACTGCCCCTTATTCATGATCCCGGCAGTTTGTTCTGGCTGCTATGAAGGGTAGGGGGAGAGGAATGGAGCGATATGTGATATCAGGCTGTACTATACATAACACATGGAAACACATTGGGATGGTTTCGAATTTTTGAATTTAATAGAAAAAATCTTAAATCTAAACTGACCAATTTTTACATTAAGAGAGTGCTGATCACATCAGAATGTGTGAACTAGGTGCATGATGTTGTAATCTGACAAAGATGCAAGAGACATTCACTCTCGACAAGCTTTCGCAGGCCACAATAAATGGTATCACGGGCCACATGCAGTCCACGGGCCCCCATTTGGACAACCCTGATCTGGAACATATTATAAACCTAAAAAATCACATTGCAATACATGTTATTGAATGTGTCAAAGGAAGCATCAAATACAGTAGCAGAAAAATTATCAATCATGTGAGTATGATTTGAGAGAAATTTAGATTACTCAGGGAAAATTTTTATATTTATTCACTGAAATGAAATGCGGAACTGGGAGAATTAAAAAAATTATTCAAATCATGTCATTGCCTCATCCACTTTGTCAAGATAAATTTCTATTTACATTTTGATCATTCTTACAGTATTTCTAATTTTCTCTTACAACGATAATCCATCTCTTGAAAATGCAAACACATGATGTCAATTACTACCAAAATTTTTAATAAGAGACAAGTTTAAACAGGTTACGATGAACTAAGAAATGCTCTGTGAAGAAGCATGGTGTATCTCACAAGTACAAATTATTAATTAACACCTGGTCTTTTCAGTCAGTCAAACAACACTGGAGGTCAGGGATTTTCAAAAGTTTTTCATCCACGGCTCCCTACCTTGACCTAAACAAAACTTCTCCCGGCTCCCCAGGTAACAATCATTTTCAAATATAAAGGTTACCATAGGCCTACTAAATATTCGACACAAATGAGTAAGTTATATAATAGACTATTGGTAAAGAACTTGCCAGGTTGAATTAATCCACAATTAATTAGTAAAATAAGTCGTGTAAATTACAAATGTCTTAGTATGTCAGTGCAAAATACATAAATGACACAAAGATTAAAGTAAATCAAATCTAAAGATCATTTTTAATAAATCACCGCAACACCCCTACCATATGGCCGCGACGTCCCTGGGAGCTGTGACGCACAGTTTGAAAACCCCTGCTGTAGGTAAACAAAAAGTAGATACCTAGATGACAGGTCCAATGCCTCCTCAAGAACAAGAAGGAGAAGAAGAATAAGAAGAGGAGAGAGGAAGTTCATGAACTAATTTTCTATAAAAACATAACAGGGAATGCATGGCATATCGAAACTTTTCTTCCTCTGTGGGTCACTAGTTATTACTCAAAAAGTACTTGTAGTATGTATATTTGCAATTCGTACCTTAATTCGTGACCTTAATGTAAAGTATCCCCCAAAAATAAATATCTTAATGATCTACGGAACGGCACAACTAGATCTTACTCTTGACATATATACCAAGTTTCAACTCAAAAACCTATAATCTGATAGAGTTATGCATGACACTTATGTCCTTCAGTCCATTTTGATACACTACAGACATCCTGATTTTCAAGTAAAAAATTGCTTCTATTTCCTTACCACCTGCACCAATATTAATCAGACAGCATCATTAGCCGAAATGCTTATCTGTGCTCCATGAATTAATGGAGGTTAAGCAATTTGGGACATTGTGTGTTCCTGGATGAGTGACCATCTGGGAACCCTGGGATCTAACAGCACAGAGCATGTGGCTGTAGGGATTAAAACCAATGACTGACTACAACTGAAGATGACTGACTAGATTAAATTAGATTGAAAGGGATTCATATTCAACATCAGTATGCAGTAATATAGATCATTGTTATACATTAATGTAAAAGAATTTGAAAACAATAACTATCTTTGGAACAGCACTAAAGACTTAATCATGATGTGTGTATGGAGTTATAAATCAAAAGACACCTAAACATTGATTTTTCAGCCAAAAATTCGAGATTCTATTGTTGAGATGGTTTTAAGAAACTAAATATTTGTTGAATCACTAACAATATCTTTCTTTTCTACCTCAATACTGCAGCAGGACTGACTCGTCTTTGTCTCACTTGCAATGATTTTCTCGGTCAAATATTTTAATATGGTGTTTTGGTAAGAGGAGTATTTCCAATTTCATTATCTCAGTGATATCTTTTCCAGTTGTGTCCTCTCCTTTAACTTTGTCTTCATTGTGCGTGACTTCCATGCCTGCCCCTCTCACTAGAGATCCATCGATAGTGGGTTATTATTATTAAAAGGAAATGCTTGCAGCTTGGAAAAGGTCACACCTTGCCACTGCTATTCACTATTATGCAATTTGTCACTGTGTCTCTTAATTCCTTTCTATTATCATTCATAGAGAGTTCTCTATAGAGAGTTAAGATATAAAACAGGCGCGTTTCCCACTCTTGCATTTGAAGAATCAGAGAGATAAATCCTCCAAGAATCAGAGTTATTCAAATTGCATTTTTTTACCTCTTTCTGGAGCTTGCCATAAAATTGTAAACTTTCTTCTTTTAACCTTTGATGAGGGAATAAACTCCTATTATTTTAAGAGTACCTCAACTTCATTTTCAAATTTGTATCTTAATATTCTTTCAACAATATAAATATAACTGGCAATATGTTTCTTCCATTTCTTATGTAAAAATATAATTCTTCCTGATTTTGCTCTTTCCTTCTGTTTCAATCTACCATAAATATTTACCCAGACACTATTTTCCTTGGTTCCCTTTAATTCCTTTTTTTGTTTCTGAGATGATAGCAATGTTTTCTTTTTTCTTTCTTTTGATATTCTTGTGCAAACAAGCAAGAACATATATATCTTGTTTTTTATCTTGAATATTGAAAAAATTCCAAATTACTATGATTAGTGAGGTATTTTGTAGGTGATAGTAGATATATTCTATAGGTGAGGTATAGGTATTGTAAAATGAATCTTCTGAAAAGTGAGATCAAGTCAGCAGTTCCGATAAGTTACCACATGTGAAAGTAAATGATTTTGGAAGATTTATCTAAGGTAAAGGTTTCAAGGATCCGCAAGCTGCTTGGTCACCAATTGACTTCTGAAGTTAGAGAAAGAATGCATGAAATAAGAATGTGCTGAGTGTAAAAAGATCTGTAAACCGCATTAACATGTTTGGACATGTTCTGCTTCTGTATTTGATGCTTCCTTTCACACATTCAGCAACATGGATCAATTGTTTTTTTAGGTTTACAACACATTCTAGTGATTTCTGTTTGGCTACAATCTTTGATTATAAAATGTGCATCACTATGGGTTTGAGATAAGACAAACATGAAGATCATAATTTTACCAAAACTATGCCCAAAACAAACCCCTTGCCCTGGGAAAATTAACTAAAACCAATAATCTGATTTTCGCAGAATCTTTCCCCAAGCTATTCTTTCAAACCCCAACTAAATGCGCTTACCAAGTTTAAACATTAAAAATGAATGGGTGAAATAGGATCACAAGGATAGCTCTGGCACAATACTGTGAAAAAGGACTTGAGAATATGTATATCTCAATGCTCCCCTTATTTTTGCTTTTATTCAGTCATTTTTACTGGTTAATAATGGACATCAAAAATATATTTTATAAATAAAAATATTATTGAAAGTAATATTTTCTAATATGTCCTCAGATACTTGTCATTTCCAAAAACTTAATGTGGAGAATACCAGCACAGAATTTGATTTCCATTGGAATTCTGTACCTAATTCAATTGGTATGTACACAAAAATGAATTTTTAAGACATGTATTTATAATATTGTGTGTTCTAATCCACTTCTCATTTCAACAGTCTGTGCCTTCCCATATATTTTTGCATTCACCCCTGATTCAATGGAGATTCGGCTGATAATAAATGGAAATTTGGTGCAAACTATGGTAATGCCTAAGTTAAATTTGATATGTTCAAAGGTAAGTGAGTGAATTTTTATTTATTATTTGTCTTAAATTGTGAATCTCTCAAAATCAAGAACTTTATGAGAAAAGAAAATACAGAATTTTATGTCCTTCTTTTAGAAGTAGGTATATTTAAAGTAGGTTTATGATCCTGCCTTGATTGAATAACTGCTATCCTACTGAAATATATTACAAATGAATTTTAGATATTGTAATATACTTTTACATAAATTTAGTATGTATTGAAAATTTGGGTAATTCTTTGGTTTAGATGTTTACCAACTATGACAATAGTTATTAAATTCATCCATTTAAATATAAATGGATTAAATTTATGATTTGAGAATGAGAATTAAAAAGAATATCCTTTGAGACTAGAAATTATGAATACCAAGTTTCAATGTTGGATTTTTAATGGTGTATTTTTAATGGAATATGTATTTGTTTTATCAAGAATATTTTAACACATTGACTGCCGAAGGCACAATGAAGGATAACATCTGGGGGCCATATGCTAAAGAAGAATATTGTCTCTGGGGGCCACACCATTTTTTTACTTTATTGGTGAAGTCATTTTTAGATGTTCCTAAAAATAGTTTTAAAATTTAAATTTAATGTCAGATTTGTGATTCACACATGAGGGACATTGGTGACCCTTGTGGCCCCGCACTTACATATTTATGTAAGGGTCACCTGAGGGCCACAAGTTTTGAAAGAGTGAGTACTTGTTAAAATTCAATGATATTCAGGATATTTCAAATGAAAAATAAATACATAAATATTAAGTGGTTTTGAGCAAGAAAAGGAATTGTATTGAAGAAAAAACTACTAAACAAAATACATTGAACAAATCCTATACAATACAAAAACACTGCTAAAAGCAGTAATTTAGAATACTATGAGCTTTCTATAATAAATTGTGCTTCATTGTATTGGAGAAAGTTGAAACTAAATCAATTTGAAGCTTGCTTGGGAAGACACAGACCTTGAAATAAATGCCAGTGTGAGACCCACCTGTGAGCCTCATGGCCCTCACCAGGAGTTTTGCTGGGGCCCACCAGAGGGCCTCACGATACCATAATCAAACCATCTTTGGCCCATCTGTGACCCTCATGACAGTCAATGTGTTAAATAAAGTGACTTCACATTATATGAAAACTTTATTCTGATTTTCTTCTTCTAGAATGATATCTTCTTTGCCACCACAGCTCCAGAATTCTTTTCCAGTAAATCTGAGAGATTACAGTTAGACAAACAGGAACGAGATCTTAGCACCTCTCCCCCATCTTCTCCTCACTGTAAGTGCATTTTTGTCTCTACAAATATACAAATTAAAGTTGAAATAATTGAAATTATAAAAGTTTTACTAATGTCTGATTGTGTTTGGTTCAAAACTGTTGCAATTATGGGCAGCGCTCATGCACTTTAACTAATTTTAAGTAAAATACACCACATGATCACAGTTGTGGGATGTACTGTGATCACAGTTTAAGTATGCACAGGTGTTGTAAGTATGCACAGCATGCAAGTATGCACAGTATAAGTAAAATGCACAAAATAACCATGACTGCAATGCACAAAACACTAATAGCACTCTAGGTCACAAACATCCACAGCAACAATTACACACACAGTAAGTGTTTGCCAAGGGAGAATAGAGAAGCAGCAGTAGAATGCTTAGCATGTTGTTGACTGGTGCTTATCGAATAGAATTGTATTGCCCTGTCTACCACTCCTCTATCAAAGCATATTATGATACCGGAAATCTCAACCTGAGTAATTCCAAATTGTATTATTGTGTACACTTGGTTCCTCAATGTTAGTGGTTGCAATGATGTCATTATGAATACAAACAACCATCATCATTTCTTGATGCTAATCTCCATGTCTTCCACATCCTCAGACATAATTTTCTGTTATTTTGATGACAAAATTGATATTTCAATACTCGCTTTAAAAATTTCAGTAAATCAGACAGAAAATTTTAAAATGTTTACATTAAAATTTTCACTATAAATAATATTTTAAAGGTCCAAAGATAAATAAATTACAGTATATGTTTTATGGTAAAGTATGATTATTTCTGTTCCAAAGCAATAAAAGTCTTTTAAAAGATCTTGTGAACACTTACCCTTCAGCTTTTATCAGATCACTATGTTAAGGGCCAAAAGAGTAAAAGTCCATTTGGTATTAACTGCAAGATGCACTGTTCTTTGGACAAGTATGTTATTTATCATGCACAGTTTTATGATACTCATAATAATATAGGTCTATATTTTTTATTTTTCACTGTATTGTAAAAGAAGTGTAACTGGAATAAATATTTGCGTCAAAATTCTATAATGAGATATAATTCTTTATATATTTTTAAATATTGCACTAATACATCCCAAGACATTGTTTGTTACTTCAAATTCAAAACATTTCATCTCAGAAAGTACAGTGTTCCACTAATTTAATAGCATTTATATCATTTAATTATAGTATTATGAGAAAATACTTTTTAGATAAAAATAATTGAATAATTATTATAATTATCTTCAGTACTACCAAATCAAACCTTCGTTTCAATATAATGAAACTGTGAAATAGTGACAGATGTGATATATATGATTAAAGAATAATCATTGTTTATTAGTTCAAATAACTTTACATGAAATTATTTATAAAATCCTGTACTTCCTTCCCTTAATAAAGGTTAAGCTTATTTACATATGCCATTTCTCTTTACACCAGTGCTGCTCAAATGCCAGAATTGGGGCCATACTGTAGGGGCAGATCCAGCTGATTATTTTGGGGGCCCATTGTTGATTTTTGTTAAATAATAAACATATTTGTTATTATTTTGAATATTATTTATGTACTATAGATATGATACTATACAATATTATAGTTTAAATAATTACAAAATTCAAACATAATTAAATATTTAAATTAATTGTGCCAAATAAAGGAAGGTAAATGAAAACTCAAGGCCTTGTGAAGACAGACTGACTGCAGTCGCCTTACACTTGACTAGATCCCATCTTGTCTTCCCACCCCTCCACCTCTAACAGACTGACTTATCAAGCAGAAGGATTAACCAAGCCGATCTGGATGGCTGAGGTGGCTAAGAGCGAGTACCGACTCAGCGCTTCGGTCTGAAGGGTCGCGGGTTCGAGTCCCGCCTTGGGCATGGCTGTTTGTCCCTTGACTTTGTATGTATGTGTTGTCGCGGAGGGCCTCGCGTTCTGCTGACCCCAGATCAGAGGAGCCTGCAAGTGTGTTGGTGTCTAGTGTATGGTCGAATATGTGTCCCATCGGGACGTTAAGGGTAACCGGCTGTTGGCTGGATAAAAGTCCTAAATAAAAAGGATTAACCAATGGTCCTTGAGTAAGCACTGGGCTGAGGCACACCAAGGACCACCCATTTGAGAAGCCCTGCTTTATGGAATACATAAAACATTTTTGAAACTCATGTTTACATAATTTTGACCCCACACAATTTTTTCTATCCTGTTGATATCGCTTCCTGATCTAATACTCCTAACCCTTGTTTTATCTATTTTATATACCATTTCTAATTATAGGCCTATCCTTCAAACAGATTCTCTGAACCACCCTTTACTACTCTTTCATTTCCTCTTCTTTCCTTTTGTTCCTATTCTCGCATTCGAATATCCTCCAAATTCAGCTCACTTACTTAAAGACCACTTATTCTTCATTAATCCAAATATCTTCTGTTACTCTCAATTAATGTGAACACTTATCTTCATATTATGTTCCAACCTTTTGCTTCTGACTTGACTTTTCATATGTCTATTTCTTCATTATCTTCTTTCTTTTGTCTTCCTTGTATCTCATTTCTTACCCCTGTCAAAATCTCTTCTTTAGGTCTTCCTTTACCTTCTTCCCATTTTGCAAATTTAAACATTGACCCAAACCCCTTTGGCAGGCATTGTACCAAATTCTGTCTCTTTCTCTTCTACCCCTCTATCTTGAAGACCTGCAAGTCCCACTTCTCAGTCTCTTTCAAAAATGTATATATTTATGAATTCATCTATGCATGTGAGTACGATATAGTAATGAATATTGAAAAAATGAATGAACATTCTTTCAATATCAAATGAGTAAAATTGACAAAACTGTTAAAAGGAAAATCCGTTAACCAAATTCTTGGCATTCATACTTCATCTATATGTACACTAAAAAAGTCACTTTCACAAAATACAACTTTGGTTAAGTAATACAATAGTAAAACATATTACTTAACTGACCTAAGTATTCTTATAATCATTATTTATATATCTTTGACCTCAGTGAATAAGCTGATAAGTCAAAAAAACTTCATTTTACAGGGGAGTTAAAAACAACTTTAAACTAATGCTATAAATAAGGGATTAATGATATTCAAATAAAACCTACCCAAAAACAGTTTTGTTTTGAAACTATTTTTCATTTGAACTTCATTTTAACTTTGTTTTTTGCTTTCCTGTAAAATTAAGTGTTAATGACTTATCAGCTTATTTACCAGGATCAAAGATATATTATTTATACAAAAAGATTGTTTCTAGTAAAAAAAACATTTGTTTGTGCATCTATATGATAATTTACACACTAAGAATGTGAAAATTAAATGCATGTAACAGTTATAAAGCTTAAATATGTACAAATACATGTAAAATTTCAAATTAGGAATTCAACAAAGAAGTGAAATTCTTGGGATTGCTTCTTATTTCAGCATCATCACCTGAAGCTAGGCCTTTCCGTCTCTATCGCATTCCACTTCATACATTGAGTGGAACAAGCACATGTGAACGACGATGTCCCACTCCTTCAGTTCCTCATGGAACAACAGAAGTACATGAACCTGCAAGTGATGCAGGACGTTTGTTGGCAGTACCCAAAGCCAGTGATCATCAACGAGGACTAAGTCGTAGTTGTTCATCTTCTCCTACACCGCATCAGCCACCTGGATCAACTTTCCTCGTAGCACCAAAGTGATGTATTTTCAACAGTTTTAAAACAAATGGTGTACAAATTAATAAGCAATGCATTTGCTCTCACTTATAATAGCAGAGGTCACATTCAGTTCACATTCATCATTCTGTGAAACTGCTATCTTCAGGAAAAATATTTATAGTTGAAGACACAAAACATCCATCTGAATCCAAGTTCTGGATGGGACTTACATGAGTGTATATTATCAAATTTTCAATCAAATACTTGTAATGTAAAGGAAAGAATTTCTAATGGAAAAACCGAGTGAAAGAAATTCTCAGGGAAGGATTATTATTTCAAAAGTAAATGTTAAGTGGTGTATATTGTTTATACCACAAATTTAGCACCAAAATTAGGAGAAAATGTTTATGTGACAAACATCGATTAGTATTTCAAATCCTTTGAAATGAAAACACTTGATAGCAATTACTTAAGCTTCGTAACTGGAGTACATTAGAAATACTTCTCTTCCATGATTAGAAATGTCATTGGAAATATTTTCTTGGCACTTTCTATAACATTAAGCAATGTTTACTTTTAAACATTCTACTTCAAGAAATCTGAATGGATTCATGGCAGAAATACTTGTGGTCATGTCATTAAGACTGAAATATTTATAAATGAGTGAGGAAGTCTCACATTGTCTTCATAACAAGAAGCCTTTCTGTAAGAACTCTTCTTATCACTGTTGTTAAAATATGATATTTTTGCAAAATGCTGTTTCTGTTTAAAAAGAACTATTTACTTGCACTTACTAAGATTGATATTTTGGTGCATAATATCTACTATGTTATTTTAATTATAAATAACTTAGATATAAAGTAAATTTTTTTAACTTCCAATTTTTATCTACTCTAAAATGACATAATGAGAATGACAAATATATACAAATTATAAAATGTGCAATGTGTGATGTGTAGTAGTTCAAATGTTGATTCTTAGTTGCAAAATACCAGCTGGCTGGTATCCCACATAATTAATATTTACTTTAGAGGTATAAATTTTATTTATTGTTAGTAAATAATAACAAAATGTCCATAATATAAGAATACAATTTGTAATATATGGTGTTCAATTTTTTAATAATTCTGAATATATGGGTCAGTAAGAAAGAAGTTTCTTGTCATTCTGATCATAAAAAATATTCATGACAAGTTAATTCAGAAATTACTATTTAGATATGCCAGTTTATAGTACGAAATCTGTAAATGATTTTATTTTCGTCCTTTATTTCATATAGGAAGGGAGATCCTTTATTTTCAAAATACAAAGGGAAAATCTCATTGCCTATAGAAAAAAATTGTTTAATAACGATATTGGAATTACACCTACTGACATCCAGTGTCAGATACTCCAAAGAAACTAATTATTCAAACAGAATTATTAAAATAGATATCATTTTCATTCATCTTCTAAATTCAAATTCAATGTTCTTTCACAATTTCTACTTTTCAATTCAATATTCTTTGTCTTAATGTTCAATATTTTCCTTCACTTTCATTACAAATTAGAAAATATTATTTATTAACTTAATAAAAATGTAAGTTAAATCTGTAAATATATTGTGAGCCTGGAAACCTTTATTCTTTCTTTCTCCAAGAAGGAAATTGTAAAGTTACTTCAGAGAAATGTTAAACATTATTTTTCAAAACATTTGCATGGCTCCATTTTCTGTTATGGGTTCTTGAAGCTTTTTTCATTTATTTTTTTGTATATTTTTTAATGATTCTTTAACTTGGGACCAGTGAGAATCTTGAATGCCAAACATACATCTTTTATGTAAGAAAGTAATTCAGTCACGAGAGTGAGATCTAGATTATCCATGCTTTTTATCTGAGGCAAACTTCTCTCTGCCCTACTCTGAAAACTTACCATTATTATTTTCTAAGCCACAGTAAATTTCCTACTAATAACTTTCAATAATGCTTCACAATTTTGAAACCAATTAACTCACCGAAACAGATAATGTTTCAATAAATCAATGTTGGAAGATACTTTGCTGAATACTTCAATAATTTTTCAATATCTTTTTTTGCAATATTTTTTCAGCTATTTCAATAAATCTACTTACAGTCAATGATAATCACACTTAAAGAGATTCCTGTGATGTATATTTGTAAATTTAATCTGGGTATCCCTGGATTAAGGCACTACCACTGTATATCAAAATTGTGTGCAAGTGTTTTGATCAATGATAACTGCAGGTCTTTTAAATGGCTGGTGAACCAAAATTGTTGTCTGCAATCCTCTTTTTCATGTACTCTTTATGAGGATATTTTTCATTGCATAGTTATTTTAAAAAATTATACAATGGAAATTTTTTCGTAATTTAACTGGGAAATACAAATTTTATAACATTAAAGATGAGAAGCATTAAATAGTATACATAATTTTTTGATGTAATGATGTTTATACTCTCAAAAAGAACTGAAAAACAATGTTAGTGCTTTCTGGAAGATTATTTGCCATTTTATGAAATTAATTTTGAAAATTTTGATGATAATGTTAGGAAATTTCTACAATAGAAAATTAAAGCAAAAAATTTTGATATTTTTTTCCATAACAAGAAGTATTACAAAAAGTTGCACCAAACATAATTTTCATACCTTAACAATGCATAGAAATTAGTCACTGGTATTCCTAAGAAATGATGTCTAATTTGAGTATTCATGCATTTCATGGCACAATAACCTAAGCAAATAATGGAGATGTTCTGATAACTTGAAGCTCCTGAAGCAATTAATAAAGATTATTGTGTCATGATATGAAGTCAAATTCTTTAATTATTCAGAAAGGAAGTTGACCACGATTTTTAAATGATGTTAGGTAACAAATATTTTTGAATTCAGATTATCAAAAAATAATGAAAAATAAGTATGTAGGATTAACAAGTAGTACTGGTCTGGCTTTGACATGTTCATGGGCACATTTTCCAGTTCAGACTGTCAAATAATGCAGATGATATAATAAGTAATACAGATACTTCTTTATATCTCATATCATCTCATCTGCCATGTTAAAAATGACTTCATTTCCTCTTCAGTATCAACTACAACTTTGCAATCCAGCAATTGATGTATCTGTGTATTCAACATATTTAATAATAAGATTGCAATAACAGTAAATCCTCATAAGATCACAAAAGCAAATTAGAGGAAGAAAGCAACACATGATTTCACTCTTTTAACTTTTGTAAATAGGCCACGAGATTAAGATGGTGGAACTGCAATCTAGTAACATTGCAGTTAGGTCTCTTTTGTGCCCACCACCTCAGTGTTAAATCATCTTGCTGTAAATGCATTGAACTTGGAATATATTTCAAACACATTTTATATAAGTAATGTATTTTTTATTTTCGCTTTTTTTAAAATATTATATCTGAAAAATTAGAGGTAGGTATTGTTGTAGTTTCTCTTGTATAACCTCTAATTGCAACAGATTATGCATTCTAGTTTACTGAACACACATTAACACCAATCTGAATTAATTTATGAGTATGCAATAATTTTCTGCAGGCATTACAAAACACTTTCATTTGAGTATACATTGCAACAATTTATTTAGTCTCTAAATGTTTTCACTTCAAACTTTTTAATGATATTTTTTTCTTTTAAAAAACACAACAAAAAGCTTTATTGACATTAACAAGATTTATTGCCTGAAAATACTTAAATAATGTTGTGCATTGAGATCAGTCTGTAATGATAATGAATGGCTTTATTTTTCAGTGAATAAATTATCATATACAATTCATATATGTTTGAAAACTTCCCTACAATACTGCCTGTCTACTGTTGTAAGAATAATAGAACTATGTACTTAAAACATTTAACAAAATCACATTATTGACTTTGAAATAAATTATCTGCCTATAATTTTTGTTGTAATGAAATGAATTCTAAGTCTAAAAAGTATTTTTTTTTTCAAAGTCAGGAACAAGATGATTTTATATCCACATGAAGTTTAACTTCAGTACTTAAATGAGCATGATTCATTAATTTCATAAGTTGTAGTGATAACTGTTTGTTATGCACGTGCAAAATGATCAATGGATTAACATAATCTGTATGACATTTTGTGATTAATCTGAATTAATTTTTCATGAATGTTTTGTTGTAACTTTGTGTCTTTTAAAAAAATACAACTCTATTTTTTATTGTATGTGTGTGAATGTTTATATGTTCAATCAATGTTGTTGATAATGAAATATTTTTGAACTCTTGACTTGTTCATCATTCTTGATACTATCAAAATATATTTATCTAAAGTATAAAACATATGCTAATTAAATCACTGATAAATTATGAAACATATATATACAAGATACTGTAAAATACATTGTTTCCTTAGAGTTCATGCAATTCTACATTTCACATGGCTCTACTACTGAATGGATATGTGAATGATACATTGGTGTTAAATTTTAGATTCTTTTACAGAATTGTATCAAATACTTGAAGATGTCAGAAATAAAATGATGTATAGAATAGAGTTTTAAATATTGTGTATACAAAGTGTAATCTCATAAGAGAAAAGTGAATAACATTGGTTATTACAATGTAAAATTAATTAATATATTGCTTTCAGTTTCCTTTTATGATGTTAAAGTTAAATTTGTTGTCAGAGAACTACTTCAATTTAATTTACAACTAAAGCAATGATGTTTTAGAAGAAAAAAATATTAATTGTAATTTTTGTTAAATATATTATGTGAAGAATGACTGTTAATGCTTTTCTATTTAGTATTCTTTTATTCTTTATATTATTCTTCGCAAAATATACTTTTTCTTTTTTTAATAAATCCTCTACACTGATGCTTTTTGTTTATTTCACAGAAGTAAATTTATCATATATATTATACAAAATAATCAGTAAGTGTGATACAAGCAATGCAACATATCAGTTCAGATGTTGGTGAAGGTGTCACCATCTTCCTGTGTATATTACAAAACAATACTACTTAGTGGTTTTGATTGTTGGGAAACAGAGTTGAGAGTCGAGTATGGTTGGAAGATTTATTACAGAATCTGTAATTGAGTTGTAAGCATTAAATTCTGGTCATATGGTGGGATTCTTCACTATTATTTAGGTGGTTGATGGCTAGAAGGTTTGCATAGTTTTCCAGACATTGAACATAACATGAACTGCTTGTTTGAATACTTTCGAAGACTGTCAGCATTTTTAAGTCTCTGTGTAGTTCTGTGTAAACCAAGACACTGTAGTGAACTTTCTTAGCATTTTTCATTGGAATCTCTGTGTAATTGAGAGACTTGTCTTGCTTGCTTTGCGCCTGATTTGGATGTCATTGGTCCATGGCATTATTGTTTTTAAACCAATTATTTGTTTTATAGTGAGAGATTTGAATGATGTTTTGATAGCCAGCATAGTTGTCTCTCTTACAGTTAGAGGACCTTCTTTTGCTATGGTATGTGGGGCTTCAAGGTAAGTCATTCGTGTAATTCAGTCATTTCCAAAGTGACTTGACTCTCTGAGGTCAGTTTATATTTTCTTAGGAATTAATAATTACATTAAAACTAATGTTGCAAGAAACAGTACATATTTTCTCACATTATTTTTAACTTTTGCAATTTTTGAAAATTCAAAGAATTCATTGAAAATGAGACCTGCACCAGTCTTTTAAGCATCCCTTGTTCTATCCCTAAACAAAATATGAATAAAAATTTAGAGAGGTTTTTGAGACTTAAAAAAAAAATATATATTATTATTTTTTTAAATTTTTTTATTAGCATCAAGTAGAAATTACAAGAAAATTACTTCTTCTTTTCTTTCAAAAAATGGTACATGCCCTTTTTAAATAAACAATTTTTTAGAACATTTTATTTCAGATAAAAATCTCTATCCTCAAATTTGTAGTTTTTCAACATTAACGTTTTTGCAATTTTTGAAAATTCAGTGTGTTTACTGAAAATGGGACTAGCAGAACTTTTTGAACCATTCTTTGACATGAAAAGAAAATTTAAAGAAAAAATTAGAAGCTGTCTTTCTTTTTTCTTTATAAAGTTGTTTGCATTTATCCATGTTGATGTTCCTTTCTCTTTCATTGCCCTCCATTCTTCTTTTACTAGAATATTATCATATGCCTTTTTCAGATTTTTGTCAGAAAATATTGTCTATAGAGGAACTTCCTGATCTGAAACCATTTTGCTCTTCTCACAATGAGTCTGACATTTCTATTTCAATTGTCATCTTTAGCACACGTCCACACAATCTAGCCAAAACTGCGTTTTATGTAAATTAAATTATTTAGGCTAATTTCCATAATTCTGGAATTTTACTTCCTTTTAAAATGACACTGAATATTTCTGTAATTAATTTCTAAGCTACAATAGGATAATGTTTAACAAGCTCTATGGATATATTCCCTGACCCTGGGTCTCTACTATTCCATTTCCAGTCTCTACTATATGTATTGTGGATTGAATTCAAGTCAGGTAATTTGTTGTCATATTTAATTTGGAGAATGTGGTGCAAGAGGTAAGATTTGGAGTTATTTGGATAGGGACATGGTAGGAAGCATTTAATTGTTTTAAGAGAAGTTTTTAAGGCCAAACTTCTCCTGGTCGTCTAAAAAGGCTCCTGAGCAGTACTGTTGTTCTTGGAAGGGGTTCTCAATATAACAGGTGATTATATCAATTTGTTCAACCCTTAAGTGTTAATGTTTGAAGCCAAATTGGTGGTCTAGAACAAAGTCACTGGTTGCTATGAGAGAACTACTTTGATTAAAATCATTGAAATAAAATAATTTTTTTAAATGTGAGTTGATGAAATTTGTTTCCTGATCAAATGCTTAATGTTACTTTTAACATTCTCCCAAGACTGTAGACCTAAATATTTAGAACAAACATATTGAAAACATTAAAAATTCACCTGATAACATGCATTGATTGCACCTGTTTTCTTTTATTGCTGAAGTTTTTACTTCAACAATATGTTTTATTTTCCTTATGATATTTGTGAAAGAAATTAGTCCAACTAGGGCATTGTAATTTCTAAAGTCTGTTACAAAAATAGCAGTGCAGTGAATGTACATGGATTCATATTATTTTGGACAATTGACTTTATGGTTAAATTGATTGGCTCAATTGCTAATATATCCAGGACGTTTGATTTAATTAGATTGTGGACCTCCCTGTGTAAATTGGATCACTAAAGAAAATTAATGTTAGTCTCTTGCATATGAATTTATTATTTTTATTCATTTTTTATTCAAGAAAAATGCGTATATGATATACCCAATAATGGACTTAATAATTGGGCATGAATTATTTCTTTACTCTTAGACTATCAAGAATATTTTCAACATAGACTGGAACTAAGTCTGGAGCATATTTTCATAAGGATTAAATGGGTTAAGGTTCAGGGAGGGGACAGGTCCAATGAGACAGGTAACGGATTGGCCTAAATTAATGGTTTTCTTTGTGCCTATTAAGGTTATTATCATTTTTTAAATAAAATTTATAATATTCATGATCTAAATACTTCAATTAACAAATATTATGAAAGTAGAAACACAAAATAAAATTATCGTAATCATCTCATACTCAACAACTAAATAATTAAGTAAATAAATTATTAAATAAATAATTGAGCCCATAGATCAGAGGTACCCTTGACTAGATTTAATAATAATAATATAATAATGTAATATATTTGTCACATAAATACAGCATAAGCCATGTATGACAAGTCAGGACATTATATGATTATACAATGTACAATGCAAATATTTCAAATATTAAATATAATACAGGTATAAAAATTGAATTCTGTTTTCACGCTAAATACAAATTAATTTTATAAATAGTAGGGTAAAGCTAAAGCTGAAAAGCAAAAATAAAATAAAAAGGAGAAGAAAAAAAAAATTCTTCATGAGATGGATGCTTGGGCTGGATCTATCCTTTTATATCCATCAATCAAGCAGAATATGCAACAAAAAAATAAAATATACATTTTTATTAGTTTATATTGATGTTGATATGTGTTTATGGGGTAGGTATTCCTTTGTACTGTAGAATGTATGGTTTAACAGGAAAGCTTTCAGTTTATTTTTGAATGTGTGTATTGAGTTTAAGCTTTTAAATTCACTAGGGAGTTTGTTATATAGTGTACCTTTTTTGAAAGAGTGAAGTTTCACAGTGTGGGACATGCAGATTCCTGTTTTGTCTAGTATTATAGTTATGAACATCAGTATTTAGAGTAACAGAGTCCTTGTTTTCCATAAGAGTCTTCTTTGTGAAGATTAATATTTCAAATATGTATATGCATGGGAGTGGTAGGATTTGTAATTTCTTGAAAAGTGGTTTGCAGGACTCATGTTTGTGAGTGTTTGTCATTGTTCTCAGTATTCTTTTTTGGATGATAAAAGTGTGAATACTTTCTGGGGAGTTTCCCCAGAATATGATTCCATATTTTAGATGCGAGTGGACATTTGCAAAATACACTGTTCGAAGTGTATCCAAGTTTGAATTTGACTTAAGGATGTAGATGGCATAGCATGACTTGGTAAGCTTGTTGTTTAGATCTGTGATGTGGGAGTTCCATTTTAAATTGTCTTGAATTGTCAATCCAAGGAAAGTTGTTTTTTGGGCTATTTATACAGGCATGTGTTTTACCATCAATTGTGTTTGAGGTTTTTCTTTAGAGAGTGGATTCCGAAAGTTTAGGGAGACAGTTTTACTGGTGTTTATGATGAGTTTGTTTTCCTGGAACCATTTTACTAGTGCTTCTAGAACTGTTTGTGCTTCTTTCTGTAGAGTTTGTTGGGTATTTGCTTTAATAATAATGTTAGTGTCATCTGCAAATAGGATCATTTTGCTCTTTTGTAGAGTCAGGGGCATGTCGTTGATGTACAAGAGAAATAGTATAGGGCCTAGGATTGATCCTTGTGGGACTCCATAATTTATCATTCTAGGTTGGGAAAAATGTCTTGAAATCTTTTTATCTCTAACATGCTTGATTGTGACTACTTGACAACGATTTGAAAGGTAAGATTTTACCCATTGATGTGCAATGCTTCTAATTCCCAAAGTTTCAAGTTTGAATAACAGTATTTCGCGGACTGCTGGTTTCTCCAGCAGCGTCGCCGATCTGATTTTGACGCCGGGGATTATCAGCCCATGGCAGGTATCTCTGGCAGGCTCTCTATGGTAGGTCTACCATATTACCCCCTATAATGAGAGCAATCGTGTCGAAATTTTGTTTCTAAGGCAAAATTCATTTTTTTTTCGGGCAACGGTGAGCCGCGTGTCAGTCCGACAATCCTTCAAAAAAGCCCGCAGATCGTGTTTGATTGATTAGTGTTTCGGGGCTGCTAAGGCCATAAGTCCGTAGTGTAGAGCATGTTGTTTTTTTTCGTGGGAAAGTGGATACATCTTTTTTTAATCAATTTGGTTGTTGGTTAAAAACTGATTTTTGGAAATTTCAAAAATTCAAATTTTTTTCGGAGTCTTCCTACAACTAAAATATTAAAGATAGAGATTTTTCCCTTAATGAAATCCGTTCCTTAAAGATATATTTTGAAATAAGGTCACGCTCAACTTTTCTAAAATTTGAATACTTTTCGAGTAATTTTGCGTGAAAATACTGGCGAGAAAGTACGGGCTGTTTTAGTTTCGCATTTATCACACCACTAATTTCGCATTTATCATAACTTTTCAGCAAAGGCGGGTTGTGTATTGCCAACTTGATCGGTCTTGACCGCTGATATTTGGATCATCTTGAACTTTTTAAAGTGGCCGCCTTTCGGTCTCCTACGGAGCTAGCCGTCGTCTTTTGAGAACTTCCGAATAGCCTGGCTGAAATTTTTAGTCTCGCTACCGCGCGGTAGCTCGGAAGTCGACTTTGCGGTCTCGTCCCGCCGGTCCGTGGGCTCGTGCGGTCTTGGCCTCCCAGCTAGGCCGAGTCGAGCATCTCTACTTCAAGTTTCAATTACCAGACGCGGATCCAGAAAGTACATTGGGGGGGGGGGATTTTCTCTCACTCTTTTTCTCTTGTATATTATATATATATATATATATATATATATATATATATATATATATATATATATATATATATATATATTCTAAACATGGCAAATAATTTATTATATATTATAATACAATATAATATAATATAATATAATATTCTATCAAAATATTAAAATGATTATTTAGTGAATTACTGTATGTTGTAAAAATTTATTCATTTATTTATTAGCAAAATCATTGAATTTAAAGTTGCTAAATGATGGACAATTATAATATAATTTTCCGTCTATTATTCAGTTGTGAATGTTTACGATTTAAATAAAAACATAACAAATTTACATAAATATTTACATTTTATTTAATCATACAACATAAGAATATTACATGTTTTATTTTTAGACTTTCACAATACTATTCTATGGTTCCCCATTTCCAAATGTACATTGACTGACAAATTTAGGGGGGGGGATTTCCCTTATCCCCCCCCCCCCCGTGGATCCGCGCCTGCAATTACCAAGTAGTTTCAGAAGCCTCAGTCGACCGACAGGTCTCTTCGCAGAAACCGTCCGACGCGTCCTGTTTCGGCTCTTGAAATTTTTCGAAGTCCCGTGGGTTCTCGGTACAGGTCGCCCCGCGCCTCACCCGTCTCCTCTGCGGATGCCTTCTCCCTTCCCGTGCGGGGTTCTTTTCACTCCACTACAGACATCGCACACGGAATGGCCCTGTTAAGGCTTTCTCGTTTCAACTTTATTTATTTATTTAATATTTGAGCATATTTAATTGATTGATTTTTTCGTGTTTCCGGGCGCGTCAACTGCTTTGGTCATTAATCCCGTTAGTGTAGTGTATGTTTTTTCTCGGGAGATGGCGGTGATCTTCCCTCGCTGGAAGCGAGATCCAGCGCCGACCTACCGTCGGCTAGCGGGGTTTTTCACTAACCAGGACTCTCCCACCAGCGGGGCACCGCCCCAGCCGGGACAAGCTCTAAGTTCCCGACCGGTCTCCCGGAATATGTGGGAGTGTAGTGCATGTTAGTGTAAGTGTGTGTGTGGGCAAGGGGAGAGGATAGGACAAGGAAGAGGAAGGAAAGATCGCGCGCGGCCCGTGGCCCGTTTGGTAGGGTACTGCTCCGGCATTCGCGTGGTGTTGATCGGAGAAACCACGGAAAACTACCGATCAGAGCAGCCGGCCGCTAGAATTCTCCTCCAGACAGCGACTGAATTCGACCTAGCTGAAAAGCTAGTGCCGCCGCCGTCAGGACTCGAACCTAGGACCTCCCGGTCAGAGGCGCTGCAGTGACATCAGTTGATGCACTGAGCTACCGCTCCCGGTAAGCATATTTAAGCGTCATTATTAAGCTTCTTTTACGTTTTCCGAGGACAAAGTTTAATCAAAATATTAGGAGCAATTTTTGCGAAAATTTTGAAAAGGTTTTTAAGGCTTCATGTAAAGTACTCTCAAAAATCAAAATATCCATTTAAAATTTCCAAAGCCTCGTGTTCGTTCAGATCGAGCAGGGAAGATCAAGTTTGAAGAAATCGGCTAATCGGTTTAGGCGTTGGCCACAGACGGGCGGACTCACAGACAGACTTTTTGCCGTCAATCGATTTTTCGGTGTCAAGGATCCCTAAAACATTGATTCTGGTTACAATACATATTCGAAGAAGTAATTTATTTTACAGGGTGAGTCACGTAACTTTAGCACCTCCTGTAACTTATGAACGGTTCAAGTTATTGCAATGCAGTTTTCACGAAAGTGCATGAGGGAATGGGGCTAATTGGTAAGTGTATTTATTTATATTTTACCACTTGCATTTTACGAGATATTTGAAGTAACTTTGTTTTTTCAAATGGAACAATACATATTTTTCCAGTCTACCATGAAGAGCGTAAAAAGAGGAATTCAATGATATACATATTGTCATATGTTAGATTAGCATTTTTTTAGTAATTGTAATTTTTTGTCTCGTGTTTAACGGATATTTTGAATGTAACTGCTGCCACGCAAGGCCACGCAGCGTTCCACCAGAAAAGGCGCGCTCGGGGCAGAGAAGCTGATTTTAGCATTTGAAGATACGATAAATATTGCAAATATTCATAAAACTGTTGCAGTTTTTTCCTGAACTCTGCTTTCCATCCCTCTCCCCTTCCATCTCCCCTTATTACAATACATACTTGTGACAAACCTTCAATCAACGACCAAGACAAAAAATCAGAAAATGCGGAGTATATAAGAAAATATTTATTCACTTTTTCTTTACCAGGGTTCTGTAATAAAAGTTTTTCTGTCAAAATTCGCCGTTTTCCAGCTCACGATTAGATAACTTCTCTTCTAACGAAGAAAGTGCGTGAAAGTAAAAATATTATTATGGGGCCAATAATTTGGGGCTAAGGGTCCCTGACATTAATGCAGCTGTGGTTGCTTGTATTGGTGGTAGTGGAGTGATAGAATCCTTTAGTGGAGCGCATTCCATTGCGTCGCCGATTCCGAAATTTTATAGCCATTTTCAAGGGATTTGGAGCGGTAGCTCAGTGCATCAACTGATGTCACTGCAACGCCTCTGACCGGGAGGTCCTAGGTTCGAGTCCTGACGGCGGCAGGATTTTCGACACTACCTTTTCAGCTAGGTCGAATTCAGTCGCCGTCTAGAGGAGAATTCTAGCGGCCGGCTGCTCTGATCGGTAGTTTTCCGTGGTTTCTCCGATCGACACTAGGCGAATGCCGGAGCAGTACCCTAAAGACCGCGCGCGATCTTTCCTTCCTATTCCTTGTCCTATCCTCTCCCCTTACACACACACTTACACTAACATGCACTACACTACCACATATTCCGGGAGACCGGTTGGGAGTTTAGAGCTTGTCCCCGGCTGGGGCGGCGCCCCGTTGGTGGGAGAGTTCTGGTTAGGGGGAAGCCCCACTAGCCGACGGTAGGTCGGCGCCGGATCTCGCCATCGAGCGGGGAAAGATCACCGCCATCTCCCGGGGGAAAGCATGCACTACACTAACGGGACTAATGACCAAAACCGTTGACGCGCCCGGAAACACGAAAAAAATCAATCAATCAAGGGATTTCGATCTGTGCGGTATTGTCATAGACTGTGCGGTTTCATCATTTCTCTATGGTATCGTGGTGTTAAAAATTTCCAATACACCCAAAACCGATACACGACTCTCTCTCAATAGCCCTCAGTTGACATCTTTCCTTCTCAACACTAGGAATTCGGGACTATGGCTTCCTTTTGGAAACAGCTTTCCCTGCACCACGCTTCTCAATCGTTTACCATCTGCGCCTCTTTGAGCATCCACAGCGCACTCTCACGGAAAGGCCTCCAACCAGCCGAATTGTGGCACAGTGACACCGCGTCCTCTGAGGGGCTCTTGGCTAACTACTTTCCATTTCAAACAATCGCCAATAGAGCGCGCATGCTTTCTTTACGCCACCATTGCCAGGCGTATGATTTAGTTTTTATTTTCCCCAATATTCAGTAAAAATACTAGCAAACTTGTCTCTGTGTACTGTTCAAACTGATCCTCCATGAATCGAACGAACTGATATGTGCAACTATGTAATGGAGTCTTAATACAATTGATATTATAATTTTCTGGAGACTTCACAGATTTAAACTTCTTTAGAAATAGTGTTATCACAAAATATACAATACTGATTCTAATAACATTTATGTTTTTATCATTGAGAAATATACGAGTATATAATAAATTGTAAAAATGTTTTTTTTTTAGTTTTCTGTTTTATTTGTTCCTATTCTATCATTTAAAAAGCCTGAGATGCTGAAAGAACCTATTTTAGGCACATAAAACTCATATTTTAAAACCTAAAAATCCACGCTCTAGTAATCATGTAGGAAAAAATGCTGATGCTTTTTAAAATGTTTCTTTTCATTAAAAATTGTACTAAATTGAAGAAAATTGAATAAACAAATATTTTGTGTAAAACGCCAAAAATTGTAAAATATGTAATATAGTGCTATGTAAAAATATATAACGAAAAAATTGGATATTGCGTTAGGACGGTGACGATTTGCCGAGATTACAATTTTCAGAACGGTAAGTAGAAAGAATAAAAATATATAATTACATAAAACCCGGTCTTTAGTCATTATTATTTGCAAAAATCACTAAAAAACGTTTGCAATATAATTTTCATGAAAATGTGAGCCCTAAGAAAGCTTGCGGGCGGTGTACTTGCGTCCCGTAGCGATCCCAGGTTCGACTCCGGGTCGAGGCAAAAATAGAGTTGTAGCTTTCGGTTAAAATTGTCTCATTTTCTGTAGCTGTGTGACGAAGAAAAGCTCAGGCAGGCGGAGTTTGCTAGTTACGATGAAGGGGAAACGTCATGTTCGTCATATGTCTCTCGTACCCCTAGCGTGGGAATGAAACTAGGCCAAAACGGGGGACACCGTTCGCTAGTCGGCAAAGTCAGACAATCGACCCAAATGCCAAACACATACATAAAAAGGTTGATAGAATGTAAGTCATTTCGGTAGCTAAAATACCACCATCATCTCCTCAGTTTCATTAATACAGTCGACTCTGTTTATAGTGAACATCTGGGGACCAACATGTTTTGTTCGTTA
>BLKR01009486.1:0-113018 GCA_011170035.1 Teleogryllus occipitalis | reverse complement strand
TTTATTTATTTTACGTCAAAAAAAAACAGTTAAAAACTGCGTATGACGTGCTATGGGGAAAAGTGAATTGTGTGCACATTTTCAAAATTCTGTGATCCTACACTAAGTCATATACTACTTAAATTTTGAATTTTGAAAGGGAGAAAAAAAAACAAAAAAACTCCCATGTAATAAATCTATTTTCAAGGATAAATAAGCAATAAATTTGGAATTTTGAAAGGGAGAATAAAACAAACAAAAAAAACTCCCATGTAATAAAATCTATTTTCAAGGATAAATAAGCAATAAATTTGGCTCTTATTACTTCCTGCCGCGACAACATGGAAACGATAATTTGAATAATTGTATTTCCCACTGAATTCTAGAAGACGTGCACAGAAAATGAAGTTACATTTATGTCCAGAAGCAAAACAAGGGCCATCTCAGCATTTGCTCAATGGATCAGGGAAACTGGACGAAAAACCTGATCGAGATGGGGGTCATTGACCCGGAAGCTGTGCTACAATAGTTGTTACAGGTTGTTTATACTCATTTATACAGTCCAAATGGTAATTAATGCATTATGTATCATTGTTAAAATTAATGTTACTTTTCTTGTGATGTTCAGTATAGTCTCTAATTGTATAGAAACAGTTATGCAGCAGAAACGATTTCACTTGGGATTTAAACTTTTCTATTGAATTTAATCGTTTAATGTCATCTGGCAAAGTGTTGTAAAATAATGTACATGTATTGTATGTGAATTTTTTTGTAATGAGCTGTTGATACTGTCACCTGATGAATATGATTTCTACGTCGAGTGTTATAGTAATAGACTTCGGCATTTTCTGAAAATATATTCCCGCCCTTAAGCAAGTCATTTTTTACAAAACCACTGATTCGTAAATAAAAAGACACGGTAATGGTAGAATTCCTAGATTAATGAAGAGAGGCTTACATGAATCACGTGGGTGGATTTGGTTATTATTCGTATAATTCGTTTTTGTAATCTAAAAGTCTGGGAGCTATAAGATGTATTTCCCCAGAATATTATGCCATATCTCAGGCGGGAATGAACATTCGCGAAGTATACACAACGAGCAGTATGAAGGCTGACTGAATTTGCAAGAATTCTGAACGCGTAGCATAATGAACTTAATTTTGTGTTCAATTCATTTAAATGGACGTTCCATTTAAGGTTTGACTGAATTGAGAGACCTAAAAATTTTGTTGCATTAACATGAGTCAATGGTACACTGTTCATTTTCAATGGAGCACAGAATTGTTTATTTGAAATGGAAAACTGCATTAAAACCGTTTTCTTTTCGTTTACTATTAATTTGTTATTTCGGAACCAATTTGAAACATCTGATATTGTACTATTTACGGTTTCTTTATTGCAAAGGATGTTCGTGTCATCTGCAAAGAGAACCGTTCTTCCGTTTCGAATCGTCGAGGGCATATCGTTTACGTAAAGTAGGAACAGAATAGGGCCTAAAATCGATCCTTGAGGAACTCCACATGCAATGGGCAAAGAGTCGGAAAGGTGCGTACGTAATGTTCCATCATTCCAGTAAGGTATTTCAACTTTCTGAGATCGTTGTTTAAGGTACGAACATAACCAATCTAGAGCAATACCACGGATTCCATATGAAGGTAATTTTGAAAGTAAAATGTCATGATCAATGATGTCAAAAGCTTTGAGAGATCTAAAAATAATCCAATAGGTGCCTCGTTTTGATCTAATGATGAGGCGACATCTTTAAGAAAAGAAAATATAGCTGTTTCCGTTGATTTTGATTTTCTAAATCCATGTTGGCAATCTGAAAGCGCGTCGTGTTTAGTGAGAAAGGTTTCCATTCGTACGTAAAAAAGTCTCTCTAATATTTTTGAAAAAACTGATAGAAGAGAGATGGGCCGATAATTTTGAATTTCATTTTTGTTGCCTTTTTTGAAGAGCGGCTTAATTTTAGCTGTTTTGAAAATATCTGGAAACGTTCCAGTGCATAAAGATGCATTAAATATGTGAGTTAACGGGTGTATAATGGCATACGCACAAGTCTTTAACAAAGAATCCGGGAATTCATCTAAACCGGACGAATATTTATTTTTTAGTTTACCGATTATTTTGAGAATTTCATAGGAAGAAGTTTCGGAAACGAACATTGTGTCTAAAATTTTGGGTGCACTGTCTGTTTTTGAATTTTGTGCCTGAAGACCCTTAGTGAGATCGGCAGCAATTCTCGAAAAGTATTGGTTAAAGAGACTAGCCACTGTTGCCGGATCGTTGACATTTATATCGTTATATTTTAAAACAACATTCTCTACGGGTTTTCTAGTTGATTTGGTAGTATTTTTTATTATATTCCACATTGATTTTGTTTTATTATTTGAGTTCAAAATATCCTGATCGTTTTTCATGATTTTTGCCTGCCTTATGACTTTTCGTAACAATGTTTTGTATTTTTTAAAGTAGATAAGGAAATCTTGAGATACGTCATGACGTTTAGAAATGAAAGAAAGAATTCGCTTGTTTTTACAAGATGTCCTAATCCCTTGTGTTATCCAAGAATTGCTTTTCCGTGAAATATTTAATTTTCGTTTTTGAAAAGGAAAGCAAGTGTTAAAATGAATTGAAAGAGTTGAAAAAAAAGAATTATATTTCTCGTTTGTATCAACAGTATTATAAACCGCTTCCCATGACTCCTGCATCAAGTAGTCTATGAATAATTTAATTTTACTTTTAGTAAACAATCTAGTCATACGTGTATTATTTATTGTGTCAGTGATCTCGAAAGAGGGCTAAAGACTATCCGTTCGAGTCCGTCGATTGTGTCAGTGTTCTCGAAAGAGGGGCTAAAGACTATTGGTTCGAGTCCCTCGTAAGGCTTGGGTTTATTCATCTTGTGGTCGGTGTGTGTTTGACTTCTTATACCACCATGTGGGTAATTTTAATACCACTCCATTCATAATTATTCATATATTACCATTTACCTCTCAGGACCATTTCTATCATCAGTACAGTGGAGGGGAAAGGCAAACCAATACTATGATAATTTGTCAAATAAGACCTCGCCTACTCTCCACAATAAATTTCCCCTTCATCACGATCATTATCATCACGATCATTATCATCATCATCATCATCATCATTTTGACCATGGGAACTGGAGGTTATTGGTACACTAAGTCAAGAAAATGATTCTTGTGGACGAGTCCACATATCCCGGAGAGGGAAACAATTCTGTTTTAGAATCATCAAGCATTTTTCAGAGAGTGCCAACGTAGACTTCTATTTTAATAAGTCTCTACAGTGGCTGTAGATAACAATTCCATACGGAGAAAGAATATTTTAAAGACATTCTGCCGTGTTTGTAGTTCGTTTCAGCATATTTACAATATTTTTAAAATGGTCCGGTTTAAATGATTTGGAAAAAGCGGAAGAGGAAACTCAAGTAGGAATGTTACTCTTTATTCATAGAGTAGAGGCATAACAGGCGCCTTTATATAATATTCTCCAATATTTAAATACACTTGTGTCTTTACATTTCAACCATATTTTCAAGTCGAATTCTATTCAAGTCCTTTACGACACGCACAACCAGTCTTCATCAACAATACACATTCTATTAATGGAATTCTTTTGCATTTTTAATTATAAATTATTACTTGTAGTGAGTCAAATACCGTGCACTAAGTAGATAGTCTGTCACCCTTTGCACTAAAGTATCAGAAAAATTTTATTATTGTAATAACTTTACTCGAAATAAAATTGTATGTCACTGACTGAAAATTTGGTATTCAATAATAATTTTAACTATGTAATTTGGACAAAATATTTTCAATTGACGGAATACTAATTGATTACACGGACTTTTTAAGTAAACTTCAGAAATAAATTGTCGAAATGCTCTGTTGTAAGCGAGATCCAATTTAACTCAGTAAACAACGTATATTTGAATTTCGGACTTCGTTATAATAACGATCGCTCAAGCTAAAAAAAAAAAAAAAAAAAAAAAAAAAAAAAAAAAAAAAAAAAAAAAAAAAAAAAAAAAAAAAAAAAAAAAAAAAAAAAACTCGTTAAAGGGGCATAAACATTACAAGATTTTAAAATTTATATTCTTCAACTTTTACCCTGTTAAAATTCCATTTTATATGCTACCGGTTCATAATATTTTGACGCATGTAACGTATGCAACCATAGCAATTTGGACAGTTTGAAAACAAGCATGAGCATGTTCTACCAATACAGGGGGCCGTTACCGCCATTGCGGTGGATGATTTGTGCGCGGGTTTCAAATCTGATTCTGCAAATCGTTTTCATCATTATCTTTATTTTTGAGTGAGTGTAATAGAAATAGAAATATAAAATGAAAACCCTAAACATTAGCTGTAAATGGATAAAATTTAGTACGTTTTCTATGCCAGCAGCCATTTTTCCTTAACAATACAGATACGCGAGCTTTCACGCGAAAGGTCTTCAATATTTACAATTAATTATTGTTAAGGAATAACACAGATGTTACTCTCATAATATTTTGTTCTGAATAGTCAAACTGTACGACATAATACTCTGAATTTGAACTTGGAACTATGAATTTGTCCGTGCACTTAATATATTCCGAACAACTCTTAACCACATTGTATAACGTATATTTTCACACAAACACTGAAAATAACATATCGTTATTCCAAAACTAACTTGTCCCTATCACAGCAGCAACGATATCTTTGAGGTATGCACGTTTCCACCACACTGGCGGCCTTCAAATTATTCCGCGACAGCAGCGCTTTCAGAGGGCCTAGTTTATTTCTATTCCAAAGTCTTTGTTCAACGCATGTTTGATTTTCTAATTCGATGCAGGTATTTGAATTTGAATACTTAACCCTTCACAGAGGCTGAATATTTAACGCCCATCTGTAAGATAAAGTGCAGTTATCAGAGAGTTGTTGAATGTCGTAGCGTGATAGTTGAACATGTTCCATTCTCAAGTGCTGACTCTCATTGGGGCGACTGATAACTATCATTGTATAATTGATTAAAATCACGTTTTCAGTTATCTGATTGATTTGATGTTCTTCAACAGTATTCCGACTTTTGCGTCATTATGGTCAATTGAGGCATTAAACGTCTCTGGCATTAAATGATCCCGTATCAAAAATATCTTAAACTGATAAGGAGAGAGAATTAAATACGGAGGTAAGGAGTATTCCTTCCAAGGTTTGATTCCAGACAAAAATAAATCAAAATAAACCGAAAGAATGGAAGAAACAGAAAACTATGCGTTAGACGTAAAGAAATGAGAAAAAGTAGTAAAAATCAATGATAGTCCAATATCAATGATTTCCAAATAATAGACATTGCGCAATACTCGGTTGCCGAAATAAAAAAATAGCGGGAGTAAAAATGTCCAAGGGTTCCAAATTATCTATCATATTAATATCTTTTCTTTACTGTTCTGAACTGCACATTGTGACGGATAAGAAGACTTTTGCCTGAACATCGTGTTTACATTCAGATGGAAATGGTCATTTGATCGACCGCTATCTCCGGTATATTCCACTCTCTGTTCTCCCCAACCTAACCCCTCGGAACTAATTTTCGATTTTGAACTTCAATTATCCCAAGTCTAATTGCACTATTAGAAAGAATCAAACTCCATTTGGTAGTTAATTTTATGGGAATGTAAAAACTTCTGATTCAATTTGTTAGATTTTATTTTGGTGGTCGAGGTATTCGGGAACAACTAAAAGAGTGCGCTCTTAAATTTCTACTTTAAAAGGTGGGAAGGGTGGATGAGGGTAGTTTTCACTGAATTTCATCTAGGTAGTAACTTTTATCTTGTTTTGAAGGTCAAGTGTATAAAATTAATAATTAAGTACACCATTAATTTCATTATTTTTATAATATAAACTAATGAACTAAGAGAGGCTGCCTAAATTATGCCCGACAGAACATTCTAAATTTTAATAAAAAGCTCATGAAAAGAGTCATTATCAAAATAAATTTACATCAGACACACATTTTGTAAAAAAAATTGAATAACTTTTTGTATCATAAGCAAATTAGCCAATATAAAGTCTACTATTTAGAAATAACAGATAGATATTGAAATTTTATTAAAAGTGAAGAAATGTATAAATAAAAAGCTTGTAACACATGTAATTGCTAGTTGGCTAATAAAGTGTATCAGTGTGATTTTCGAAGAATATTCGTAACATTTCCCTTTTTCCTTTACCTCCTTCAGTCCTCTCACAAGCTAGCTTTTTATACTACATACTAATAAGTTATCAAGTTGTTTGTAAGTGCAAAGCAGGGGGCGTGTACAGAAAGGAAAAAAATACGCATTATCGTAAATATATGCAATCAACGGAATAAATTCGGTTTACCCGGTTCTTCACTGTTGGAAATACCATGAGCGTAATTCGCGAAACGTGAAGAAATCTTATCGTAAAATAGATGGAGGCGTAAAAGCAAGTAATTAGAGAGTGATATCGGACTTTCTTTCTTCTAACACAGACAAAAGAGTAAGAAGTATTATTTGATAAAATGACCTTATTAAGGAATGCTAAATCGCTATTCACTTCATAACATGTTCATTGTTTACACATTCGTCGATGAGGAATATAAAAAAATTGTTTTATATGTTAACATTTATACATAGCAATTTTTCATTATAATTAGTTTAATAATACTTTATATATTTACAAATAAATACTGATCACATTTTAAATATATTCGTTTTGAAATAGTTTCTAGTTTTTTTAAGAACTTAATGTTTACACTGAATGAATGCAGTACTTCGTCTTTTGAAAGTTCAGTTTTAAAGAAAATTATTTCTCGAGAGCGTGATCCAGATTCAGAATCATTTATATATTTTTAATGATTTAAGTGGATGAAATTGAAACTAGCGTGGAGAGCATGGGGTCCCTCTTCCCTATCTTTCAATTTCAATATTAAGGAGGGAATGTTGTTATTGAAACGTTTTTATTTCTTTAAAAACTGTGTAAAGGTAACTTCCAATGTATTTTCATAATATAAAATAAAAATAAAAAACAATGCAATTGATGTTTGATACAAAATTTCAATAATGGTTTATTCAGTACTATGGACAGATGTTCTTGGAACACTTCACAAAACTTAAAAACAACATATGAAATAATTATAAAATCTTCCTTGACAGCTAGTTTTTCGTTTTCCTTGATATTCACAAAAGCATCAGAAAATCTCTTTACTCTAGGGGGAGGGTTCGTAAAGTTTTCATGCGAAGATGCAATAACCGGCTAGCACAACCCTTCCCTTTTTACATTATTTGACTTTATTGCTGAACAGATAGGTACCTCGTGCAATTTAATCGCATAGAAATCAAGTTATTAATTTAATTTCATATGCAGATGCAGATTCTGCACGTCTCTGAACAGATGGGATAGTATCGAGGAGAGTTGGACTAGCAAAAATATCATAGATTGCCAAGAACTCATTCCACAGATTACAATGTGAGGATTTCCTTGAGGCCTATTTCAAGGTTTTTCAAGGTTTCAAGTTTCAAGGCCCTAGAACGCTTCGTTTAGGAGTTATTCAACAATATAGATTTTAACAATGCTGCACCAATGTTGCGAGTGGCATTTGACTTGAATATATTAGATGCGTTTTTTTTTCAACAAATCCTTCGTATTTTTAATGTCAAAGTGCACTTCGTTACGTTTCTGTGAAATTCTCCTTCTTTAAAAACCTTATTTGTAAAGACTGGTTGCGAGTGAGAGCCGCAAAACGCCTCTGAACCTCTGAAATAATAAAAGGAGATGTTTAAGTATTTCTGTACTTGACTGGATTTCGCAGGCAAGGAGAGAAACACACATTTATTTAAATTATAGTTTGAGCTCCAAATTATAATATCCACGATGGCCACGAACCATCAAATAATTCTTATTTCGGGAAGAATAAAAAACAGAGTTTGTGCATATTTTTTTAATTCCACAAACTCAAATATTACCAACATTCCTATAATACAACGTATCATATTGTAATCAGAGATAAGGGACCGTCGAAGATGGAATATGTTTCAGAAAGAAGTACATTTGTCCCAGACTAGCAGTAACGATCTACACAATGATATCTAAAAGTTGTAATAATATTGTGATGTGTAAAGAGTTCTAGTTTTTTTATCCTCCCGTAAGTCGTACTGATCTCATTACCTTCACGAAAAGGTTGAAATGGTCTCTGGATTTACTTCGGAACCCTAAATATCAGAGCACTTAACACTAAAGGATTTGTGGTATGTGGTATTCCCTTTCCCTACATTTTCCGTTTCGTTGATTCACTCCTGGTTGCAATATTTAGTTGCCTCAGGGACATAAATATCTGGGGCCTGGGAGGTATACATTGCTCTTCGGATTGAATTACCCTTTAGAGAACACATCTAACTCCACGATCCACACACTGAGATAGTCCTTGAGCTAGGGATCTCATAAGTCGCGGTTTTCCCGAGACAGTCCTGGATTTTTAAGCTTCTTCTCTCTGTCCCGAAAAATCATTTCGGAACGTTAAAATACTCGAGTTTTTACAAGTATAAAAAATTTCGATATTTTCTGATAGCATGTACAATTGTTTTGAATCCGTGACTTTCGATTCTCGGTGAAATGGCTGTCTCGTGGCTCACGAGCGAAGTCGCTCACCTTTCACCCAGGAGGTCCGAGTTTGATTCTCGGACAATCTCATGTAAAATTTGTTTCAACAAACCGAGTTTAGCTGCTTCACAAGGGCTAGTCCAACGCTTGTGAAGTGCCTAAACCCTACCCTCTCCTAATTCCTTCCAATTCTGACCGCTGGCTTGTGACGAAGGCGGAGATGCAACCTGGCGGTCCTCTTGACGACTAACGAACTTACGGTCTATGTAATGGAGGATTACTCCTAATGATAATGACTACAAAAATTAACGGAAGATTACTCCTAATAAGTGTTCAACGCCTAATGGGGTTTATGAGACGCGTTGCGTCATGATGGAGGCGAAACAAACTTTTAAAAAAGTTCGCCAACCTGACAACCATTTGTTAGAAAGATTTGTTTGTTCGTTCGCGTTATCCCTTTTTGTTTGCATGTATAGTGGTGAGAGTCAAGTTGTTCGTATTGGAAATCATTGTGAGCAGTTTAATTTTCAAATTAATAGTGAAGTTTAATAAAAACAGGCCACAAAGTGCCCAAGAGAAAATGTGTTTTCAGTGAAAATTTAGAGACGCATTTCTCATTAGCGGTATTCAATTATTAGAATTGTTTAAAGTTAAAAGAAATATTTTCATAATTGTCAGATCATTTCTATCCTAATGCACTGTTTTTTTACGCCGCTAAAGGAAAAAATTACTTATTTGTTCATAAAGTATTCCGGATAATGGTATTTTGTTTCATATGAGACCCCCCCCTCAATCATAATTTTACGTTGTGTTGCTGTCATTCGTTTTAAAAATATGGAATTTCAACTACTTACTATTACAACAAACTATATTAATAACTATCACTATATTAAGAGCAAGGGATTAGGAAAGGAATAAGGTCTTGAAGTGGTTTTGCCCACGGGCAAAAATATTGGCACAACTTGAATCAAGTGATGCTACAACACTCTCTCGCATTATTTCTACCTTTTGCAATTTTCAAATTCTCAGACTTCAACGAAAATTAGACCTGTGCCATTTTCAAGTGTTCTTTACTCTGCTCGTAAAAAAATTAAAGTCAAAATTAGAAGCCGTTTTTGAGAAAACTTCTCTACAATTGCATTAACTTCAAGCAGAAATTACTAGAAAACAACAAGTGTTTACAAAAAGTTGTACACGACCTTATTTAAAAGATCTAATTGCTTAGGAATGTTTTCATAAAAGAAAAACTATCTAGCATCCATATTATACTTTTGTGATGTTAATAGCTTGCAATTTCCGAAAATACATAGAGTTCGCCGAAAAAGGGACTAGCACCATTTTTGCCGTCCTTTGCTATCTATATACGAGGGGGAAAAAGAAAAATGTGGAGCCGATTTTCAGAACATAATTGTTTAAAAATGGCCTGTATTTCACGCAAAAGTACCCGAATACTCATTTTTGAAAATTTGAACATGACCGTATTTCAAAGTCTGTCATTGAACAACATATTTCATTAAGAAAAAATATCTTTAATATTGTAATTGTTGGAAGACACGAACTATTGTTGAACATTTAGAAATTTAAAAAAATTCGCGATTTTAACAAAAATGAGACCTGGTCATTCTTTTAAGCGTTCTTTACGCTATTTGAAGGCAAAGTTTGATGAAAAACGTTTGAGAAAATTTTGAAAATTATTTTAAGACTTCATGTAAACTACCCCCAAAATCCAAATTTCAGAGCCTTGAGTTCCTTTAGATTGATCCTCGGATATCAATACTGAAGAAAATCGTCTGAATGGTTTAGGCGCATGTGATAACCATAGTCAGACGGACTGATGGACGGGCAGAAGATGTTTTGCCGTCAATCCTTTTTTCAATATCAAGGACCCAAACGATATGGATTCGGAGTACTCAACGTATTAGAGGAAGTTCTTTACAATGTATAAACGAAGGACATAACGCAAAATTCGTATTTTTTTAGTTGTGCTAGTGATGATATACGAGGGGCTGGAAATGTTCTTTATGCCCCAAGCACAGATGAAAACATCCATAACTAATGTGGGATTGTAACCCCAAAACGTTGTGTCCGCGTCCTTGGACACACGTGCTTCAAGCATCTACGCCTCCGGGCCGTCATTCCGTGTTCATTGTTTTTCTTGTTCATTACTATATTAATTATACATATGAACTCGTAAAAGTGTAAGTGAATAAGTAAATGTCTCTGTTGTCGCGCATCCAGAAGTGAGATAATCGGTGTTTTTACTTTAACGGAGAAAGCAGCTCATCAACATAATGCAAATAACCTAAAACAAAAATAAACAAAATTTTCCATCGCTCTCGTGATTCATGTTCACGGTTATATTTCTGGAAATACCATGTGGCACATTATGTAACGACAAAGTTATTGTAGCACGTATAAAGTTTCATAACGCTTAATCTTTTACATACACGTTATACCAATGACAAAGGAATTATGTGCCGCCAGTAATCAACGGAAAAAATAGGATGTTTAAATATCATATCTTCGAGAAAACGACATTGTAACATTCTGTACACTTATAGTGAATGTTTCAAGAATGGAAGAATACTCGTAGGTATAAACGCTTTACGTTCTTGTTGTTTTTGCAGACGGATAAATTAAATTTTTAGAACCTTTACCCAGCACAAGACGGGATGATTTCAGTCGAGGCGGTGATCATTGTAAGATTTGGGCGATGTTTGGCGAGGAGACAATGTTTCTCAGAAGCAAAATAAAATGGGCATTTGAGGCTCTGTGGGATAAAACGAAAACCTCCATTGTGGTGGAGCTCATTTTCTTCCAATTATCACAATGATAATGGTAGTAAATATAATACAAAAAAATTGAGAAGTTATAGATTCTTTTATTTTCGAAGAAAGAGTTTTTCATCTGAGGAGCTCGGTTGATTGAAAAAATTCATTTAGATGAAGTTCAAAAAAAAGAGGATGGGGGAAAAATCACTAAGATTTGAATTGGATGTGAAGCAACATTTGATGAAAGCTCTTTTGATATTTTTATATAGAAATATAGCGAATGGAGCGCACTGAGAGGAAATTGAGATCCTTTCTTAATTTATTCCAATATATATTTTTAGTCACATCAGATATAAGTACTTTTTATGCTTGTGGCTGGATATTTTCTACTTGCAACTCAAGCGGGAGCTAATTTGAAAAATATTGAAAATAATTGATACGTCGAGTTACTTAATAGAAAAAAAATCTACGTGTCATGTGCATCCCATAGATGGGCTCATCATTTATCACCTGGCCCTTGCAGAAGGTGTCAGGAGTTGCGTCAAACGCCAGCCGGGCGCAAAGCGATGCGGTGCAGAGATAAGGCAATTCAGCGGTGGGACGTGGGAATCGCGGGAGAGAAGGCAGGAAGTGGCGACCTTCACCACACTTCACCTTTGCCCAGCCTACAATAGGGAGCTTTTTAACCTTCGAGGCAGCTCGTCATCACCCTCATTAGCGAGTGACAGGACCCAAAACATTTGACAGTGCAATAAACCGAAGAAACTATTCCGTAGGCCAGGTATGTCAAGGTCGCGGGCAAGGTAACGAGCTCGTGGGCACTGCGTCCAGAGAAATTTGCGCGAGATTTAAAAGTAAGGGTTGTGCAAATTACTACGGAGTATCAGTACGTCACTGGATACCTAGCCCATGACAGTCTTTGCGAGAAGTTACTTGACAGTTATCGTCAGAAATATAGCCATATTAATTCCCATTTTCGCTTTCTAGGAAAAAATTACCCTTGAAAATGAAATAATAAAGCAGTCCAATTTCAAATTCCCAAACGAGGTTACAATTTTTAAAAAATAATGAAAAGTATCTTGATTTTGTAATCCAGTTTACCTAATAGTCATATAAAAACATTAACACTCTACATGTAGTTTAGACGATTTATCAGTACCATTCCGAAACCCAACAAAAATCATTCCAAAGTAGACAGTTACCGGCCCATCAGTTTACTACCCGTTATTGCCAAAATATTCGAAAAACTAATCCTTGCCAGATTAAACCAGCATCTCAAAAACATTAACTTAATTCCCAAACATCAATTCGGTTTCATTGCTCACCACTCAACTGCACACCAACTACTTAGATTAACAGAACACATCCACTCTGCATTTCAGAAAAAACAACACACAATATCTACATTCCTCGACATCACTCAAGCATTTGACAGAATTTGGCACCCGGGACTAATCTACAAACTAATAAAAGCTGGAACTCCAACCTACATTATTCACATCATCAAACGTTTCCTATCAGATCGCACATTCTCAGTAATAGTCAACAATCACCACTCCACCCCACACATAATTAAAGCAGGCGTCCCGCAAGGCTCCCCCTTATCTCCAACATTATTCAACATATATATAGCAGACATTCCATCATCATCAAAATCTAATATAGCTCAATTCGCAGACGATACAGCCCTATTCGCCTCAGGATACTCACTAAGTAACCTACGATCACAAATTCAAAATCACTTACACAACATTGAAACCTGGGCAAACCTCTGGAAAATTCAACTCAATCCCGACAAAACAATAGCAAAAATCTTCTCACTCAGAAAGTTCACCTCCCCCACTCCGCTAGTAATAAACAACTCCCCCATCACCTGGACCCCACCATCGCAACACATAAAATACCTAGGACTTCATCTGGACACAAAACTAACCTGGAAAACCCACATAGATATCAAAATTAAACAAGCAAGAAATAAATTATTCCAACTCCGGTCACTAGTCAACAAACAAAAATCTCTGTCATATACAAACAGTACAACAGTATACAAAACAATAATCAGACCACTACTCCTTTATGCATGCCCCATATGGACAAACGCAGCCCCCACAAATGTCAATAAAATTCAAGTTATGCAAAATAATTTTTTAAGATTAATCACAAATGCCCCCTGGTTCATAAGTAATAAACAACTTCATTCAGAATTAAACATCAATACAATAATAAACCAAATAGCACAAATATCACACAACTTCTACCAAAACCTAACAGACATACCAGCAGCATCCCATTACAAACTTCCGAAAAATCCAACCCACACACGAATAAAAAATAGATTCCCTTTTGAAGCATTCCTCAAAATTTTAGCCAACGACAATTCATAACACCGAGGTTCTCCCCTAGAGTATCCTCTCCAATGCATAGATTAAGTTAGCTTAGATATTTTAACTAGAATAAGTCTGAAAAAATACATCTGTAAAGTAGTTGTACTGAACGATGTGAATCCTCCAAAATGAATAAATGTGTTAAAAAAAACAAACAACGATTTATCAGACAAATATTCTTATCTGTTAAAAGTGCTGCCCGTTTGCAACCAGGAACTGTTAACTTAGACTATACAATAAATAACTGAATGATTTAAAAACACAAAACGAAAACAAGCAAATAATTCGTCATTCAAACATATTCCTGTCACTTAGCAACGTTTATAAAGTGAGAATTTTGTAAAAAAGTAAACAAATATTAATAAGTAGTGAAGAATATAAACATAATACAATTCTCGGTAATTTCATAGAAATAATCTGGCAAACATTTTCGCACGAAGCCTTTATTCACTGCCTCGCGCTGCATGAGCTTCCGCATGTTCCCTTTCTGGATTTTAAACCGGGAGCGGTAGCTCAGTGCATCAACTGATGTCACTGCAACGCCTCTAGCCGGGAGGTCCTAGGTTCGAGTCCTGACGGTGGCAGGGTTTTCGACATAGCTTTTCAGCTAGATCGAATTCAGTCGCTGTCTGGATGAGAATTCGAGAGGCCGGCTGCTTTGATAGGTAGTTTACCGTGGTTTCTCCGCTCAACACCAGGCGAATGCCGGAGCAGTACCCTACCAAACGGGCCACGGACCGCGCACGATCTTTCCTTTCACTGCCTTGTCCTATCCTCTTCCCTTACACACACACACACACACACACACACACACACACACACACACTTACACTAACATGCACTACACTACCACATATTCCGGGAGACCGGTCGAGAGCTTAGAGCTTGTCCCAGCTAGGGCGGTGCCCCACTGGTGGGAGAGTCCTGGTTAGGCGGAAACCCCACTAGCCGACGGTAGGTCGGCGCCGGATCTCGCCATCCAGCGGAGGAAGATCACTGCCATCTCCCGAGAAAAGAACATGCACTACACTAACGGGACTAATGACCAAAGCAGTTGACGCGCCCAGAAACACGAAAAAATCAATCAATCAATCAATCAATCTGGATTTTAAGGGGAAACGAGTGCGGGGTCAGGAGAAGTTGTCCGTGCCCGTAGGAGCGCCGGGCTGCCCAGGCGGGCAAGTTGCTCGTTCGGGCGCGGGTTGACGTGCTTGCCGTAGGCGAAGAATCTCAGACAATCGTCGAAAAAGATACGACGAAATCAAAGTGAAAGCAGGGGAAGGTCTGACAGCTCCCGGACGACAGCTGTTGATAACCCAGATCGATTAGACAAGTGGTCCTCAACCTTTGTCAGACAGTAGTTTAAGTAAATTGTTTGTCCAAAGATGAGCAGCAGCTACTATGGATGTAGCCATATGTCACCCTAAATCTTCGGATTTTTATTGTAATTTGTACAGAATATACCCTAAAATAAACTTAAGGCGTTTGAAACCAACCCTTCCTCTACCATGTATCACTTGTAGCGGCCATTCACAGATAAAAAAAAACTTCTTAATTGTTTATTCATTTTATATATTTAAAATTATTATTATTATTATTAGTTTAATGGCTAATCACAAATTTACTGCTAATCATCCTTTTACCCTTTCGTTCTTCGGTCATCAAAAACTATTGAGCGTTCAAATGTTGTAATGGCTATGTCGGCGCCAGATTTCGCCATCCCACGGAGGAAGAAAACAGCCCTCTCCCGCAATAAAAACATCGACTACTCTTACGGGACAAATGAACTTGGCCGTTGACACGCCCGGAATCACTAGTCAATCAATGGATATGTGACCCTTTCACTTGTCCCCTTTTTATCATAGTGAAGCTCAAAGGCACCGTCTGGCACCTAGTGCGTCCGTCTCAGTTTACCGCATTTCGCGTCCTCAGTTCGCCTACCTGACTGAGCTTTCCTCTCCCCTGCCCCATCAGTTGCAAGCTTTTCTTGAAAGTAATTCTCAAAAGATAATTTTGAAGCGTTCTCACACCGTCCTCACACTATATGAAAAAATTATAAATACATTATAGATGGCCCGTTTTTGAGAAAACAACGTTAACATTTCGCCCTCGCAAATGAGGGAAAAATTAAGAGAATATTAGTGATGTAATTGCAGAAAGATACTTCAACTGACACGACCTCGCCGTTTTCAGATGTGTTTCAATTGTTTCTGTGTGCAGTTGTTGTGTGTTTTGAAGGTTAATGCTTGTTGAAGTCATGGCTGGAGTAAGGATTCTCGCGACCTTACAAGTGTCACACAACACTGTACAGAGACTTTTGTGTCAGAATTTTTTCTGTCTTCTCGAAGTTTTTAATGTTTCTTTAATTTCGTGAAATAAGCATTAATGTTGTTAAAAATTGTGATATTCTGGTAGTAGTAAAAATAAATCTGAAATAAAACTACGAAAGGGCGGCACATTGATCGCAGTTGAGCAGCTTACCAAACTCTTGACAGGTCATCTATTATAATGAGGATGTAGATGAAATTCTAAGTTATGAGGTGAATAATGACTCCGAAGATGAAATGAATGCTGTATTTATTCACTCTTGTTCAATATGCTAATACATAAAGAAAGAAGAACAACGAAACAAGTAAAATATCAGTCAATAATTAGGATAATAAATAGGTAGGCTTTTTGGAAATAATAGGATAGCTTTTTGACATGATTAAAACACACCTTTTCCAATTTGAACCAATAATTTTTGCGCAATCTATATTACCAATGTGTAGAAGTGTGTAAGGTTTTGTTTGATATCCATGAACTCGGGAAAAATACAAAAAAAAGTTTTGATTTTGACAAAAAAAAAGTAAAAGTTTGATTGTGTTCTTCTATTCTCGTACTGCAAGTGCATAGTGAATTCTGACACTTCGTGTGTCACTGCTTAGGTCACAGTGGGTGTCATGCAAAAGAAAGACTCAAAGGAAGTGTCCACCAGTCATTAAAACATTGCTAAGTTCATAAGTTGCGTTATGGAACAGTAATTTTTTCATATTCTTGGTAGAATGTAAAAATTGTAAGAACTGTTGTACTGTGTATTCGTATATTATGCTATTGCAGTATTCCTCAGAATATTTAATTTATTATATTGTTATACGAGGGTATTTTGTTATTTTTTTCTGTACTGTCTGTGTGCGTACTACTTAATGGAAAACTATTTTGAGTGGTTTTGTTTAGCAGTATTTTTGCTTCTGCAGTTTCCTATGGATCTACTAACTGTGTGGTTGGTATTGACTGTGACGGGAACTTTTGACTACATGATTCGGGCAACATTGTCACTGAAGTAAATGTGTCAGAATCTGAACCAGTCCACAATTTCTAGGTCCCTCTTTTTCAGATCCCGTATGGTGTAATGAGAAGCTGGGAAAACAGCAGTATCCAAAGAAAACCTAAACCTACCAACTAGTTTGGCTCACTCCAAATTCCACACGTGCTGACCAGTATTTGATCAGTTTCCAGAGCCTGATTACTAGGAGGCGGGTTTTAATGACCTAAAACATCGCCAAAAATGATCAATAAAATCATATTAAAATATTTTTAAAATGCCCTAAGAGCGCAGAAAAATGGAGTAAAAATTTAATCATAACCAGTTCTGATGAACAACTCAAGCTGTTGAGTATGTTACTGATATAATCAAGGTTTCTTCCTTTCCTTCAAGTGAACTCGGCATGTAAACGTTTGGTTCGGTATTTTTACCAGAGAATCTGTCTAGAAATCGCGAAATCGGCCGAACCAACAATGGCGCTTATAGGCCATTAAAATGATATTAAAATCGACGAAATAAGAGAAAAATGCTTTAAAAATGACGGGGAAAGGTAAAAAGGTCGTACCTTTTTCCTTTACGAAAAATACAAATATATATATATATATATATATATATATATATATATATATATATATATATATATATATATGTATATAAAATGGGTTTCCTTTTGTCGTAACATAAAATTAATGTCTATACTAAAAGACATTGTTCTAAAGGGAACAGAAAAAAACGACGTTTATTTACAATCCGCCCTCTACAGATTACTCCTATACTAAAAAGTTTGATTTTTCATTTCCAATGGAAACGACCGTTTGTTTATTTCTCACAAATAATGGACGCAGGATTTAGTGGGAGACACAGTGCCAGAAATCAGCCGTCAAGATTCCTTCCACTTAATTACTGCATTTCCCTACGATGAAACCCGAGGAAAAAAAGTAATTTTATACAAAAATTAATAGAAATCCTATGGAGCAACAAACCGATTTTTTCTGACAAACCGAGTTTTGATTGATTCCTGTAAAACGTATTATAGTATATTACAGCAAATAACAAAATGAGTGTATAAAGTGGTATACAATTGCAAGAATGGAATGTTCAAGAAAACGAGCGACGATAGGAGCGAGTTTTCTTATATACCATGAGTGCAATTATACCCTTTTATTCACATGTTACGTTCAATATTTTTTCGTTTCCATTCACGAATAATTCAAATTTTAAAAAATTCCAGCAGATCTTTTCCACCTGCCGCGTACATTTTATGACGTATACTTGGGTTTTCGTAACGTAGCGGATCACATTAGGTCATTTTTACACCTCCTGCCTTATAAAATGAATCTTTATGACAGTGATAAGCACATGTTTGAGGCCATGAGCCCCATTGAGAAGGACGTTCGCGAATTAATTAAAAAGATTCATTTTATAAGGCGGGAGGTGTAAAAATGACCTAATGTCATCCGCCACGTTACGAAAACCCTAGTATAGTATTGCTTCTGAAAATATCTATTCTAGTGAGCCTTCCACAAGTGTTTGTTTTTGTTTCCAGGAAATATTTGCTAATGGAAGGAACTGAATATATGCAGATAAAATATTAGAAGCTGACACAGTCACGAAAACATTACTTCCCACGAAAAATCAAGACAGATATGAGAGAGAATATATGTATAAATATTGTGGGAAACTAGTCACTTCTGACACAGTTTTGATGTAGCATACTTTTTAGAACTGGTAAACACAACTGACGTTTACATTTTTTAAATTCGTTATCCTAAGATCAAATATTTTACATGTAAAACATTTAATATATTCATGTAAATATTTTATGTTGCTCCATAAGTTAGCTAGCTTAACGTTACTTCCTCAATTTAGTTGTATTCATTCGTTATTTATATGAAGTTATTATAGGAACAATGTGATGTACTTTTTTGTTCATATTTCATGGCCGACTGCAAATACATTTGCTATGTTTGCGTTATAGTTTCTTAATTGCGCGATTTCGCTTCTTTTATGAATTCTGATTGGTAGGTGTGAATTTTTAATTGCACGGTGGAATTTTAATTGCTCGCGTGCTATTAACATAGAGATAATCAACGATTTTTCATGGAATTAATGAACATATTTAGTTAACTTAACGAAAAAAGATTATAATAGTACAGCTAAAATGCAATCGCTCATTTCTTTCTACACCATGCTAAAACACATTAAACTGACGTCTTATTGCTGTCGTCTGTTAAGGAAGCTCTACCCATGTATCTAGAAAGATCAAAGTTAAATCACAAATAAAACCTTCTTTGAGTTCACTAGTGTCAAGTTTAATTCCATTTATACCTCCTTTCTTGCTGCTCGGTTGAACCCTCAACGAGCGGGCAATTAACCAGTGTAAGTCACAAAGAATGAAAGAGCTTTACACAATTATTATGACGTAACAAAATATGACAAGAAAACATGCAAGGTAACAATTAATTGAAAAAAACTTGAGTTTTATTCCATCTCTGCGTGCTTGGGTGATTTTGCCGCTGTGCTCACACCCACACAAAAACCTAGCCGCAGAGACGTGAAGTGACTGCTAATTTTGCTACTCAGTTGTTACTCCAGATCTGAATTTACTATTATGTGTCACTTACCTTCTTATTCGAAGGTTTGTTTCGCAACTACATGAGTTTGCATAGTATGGAAACGTTATCAGGATATTCGAAACCTTATATTTACATGAGCGTAAACTGTGTTTTCTAGTGACCTACAGCAGCAAAAGTGTTGCTGAACCAAGTCACACAAATTGCTTTTCCAGAAAGTGGAACGCATAATAGTCGAGAACTACAAATAAAATGCTCTCTTATAACATTGTAATAAATTAAATATTTTACAAAAACAATATTGAATACTGCAATAACATAATATAGAATATACGGAAACACAGTGCAAAGTTCTTTTACATACTATCAATATGATAAAAAAGTTGCTATTCCAAAACGCAGTACATGAATAGCAAATATTTAATGATGGACAGATTTTTCCTCAGAGCCTTGCTGTTGCGTGAACACAGCTGGGCCATAAAAGTGACCCACCGAGTATGAAAATTCTGAGTTAGTATGCAGCCTTGGTACGTGCAGAAAGAGAATAGGAGGGATAAAGCAAACAAATATTCGCATTTTTACTTTCTCTCCTTTACGAATGTACTTCGAATGTAACGAATGTAACTCTCTTACGAATGTAATGAAAAAGTGGATAAATACTGTTTCTAAATAGAGAAAGAAAAATTCTAATACGTGGTGTAGCAAGAATCCATGTTTTGTGGGTCCTTGATTACGAAAATCGAATGATGGCAAAACTGTCCATCTGTGGTCAACGCTACCGACTCAATCATTCAGCCGATTTTCTTCAAAAAATGATATTCCTCAATCGATATGAACAAACTCAAGGATTTGGGAGTTTCAAACCGATATTTTAATTTTTGAAGGTACTTTAGTGAAGCCAAAAAAAATTTCCAAAAATTTCTCAAAAATAGCAACAAAGTATTTGATTAAACTTTGTTCTCGGATGCCGTAAAGGACGCTTAAGAAAATGGTGCAGGTCTCATGTTTGTTGAAATCTATATGATTTGAAAATTGCAAAAGTGCAATTTTTTTGGACGTGCTTTTACAACTATAAAATTAAATATATATTTTTTTCTTAATGAAATCTGTTCTTTAAAGACGGATATTTAAATAAGTTTATGTTTAATTTTTTGAAAATATGAGTAGTTTTCGTGTCAGCCCTAATTTGTCGCAAAATATACTTTTTAAAAAAAAAATAACATTTTTGTTCTCAAAAATCGCTCCAATTTTTTCTTTAATTTTTTTCATGGATAGAATACGGGAAACTTAAAAAAAGAATGGAGCGTTTTCGTTGAGCTCTCAGAATTTTTGAACATTGAAAATTTAGAAATAATGCGAAAAAGTATGTACTGTTGGAATACCACTAGTTAGTTAAATTGAAAGTGTTGTATTGTTTTTGGATTTTCCCGGTATCGAACGAAACCGTAGAAAACTCTCACGTGACCAGAGGCTGCCTAGTTTTCTTTCAATTTCTGCGCGCATTGAAAATTAGGAATATAGATAACACTTTTTTATTTAGTGCTATTTGTTTTAACACGACATATTTATAGTTTCTCCATTTTCTTAATTTACCTAGTGATGAAAATTTTTGAAAGAAAGCAAGATATTTTCAGAAGTTAGTCCAAGAGATGCAGAGTAGACACTGTAGAGCGCAGTACGATAAGACAGCATGTGTTATAAAAAATACGCTTTAACTGAATAACTAATTCAAGTTCAGCATGTTGCTCCGATATTCATTGTATCAAAAGGTTCCATGGCTAGCATAAGACTCAATGAAGCTATATGGGACTAAGGATTTGAATTCGCTATTCCGCACGATTGATTGATTAGTGATTCTGGGCTTGTCAACTGCTAAGGTAATTCGTCCCGTGAGTGTAATGCACGTTTTCTCTTCGGGAAGTGGAGATGATATTCCCCGCTGGATGGTGAGATCCATTGCCGTCCTTCGCGTCGGCTCGCAGGATTTTCCCCGACCAGATACCTCCCATCAGCGGGGCACCGTCCCAGCTGGGATAAGCTCTAAGCTCCCGACCGGTCTTCCGGCATGTGTGGTAGTGTAGGGCATGTAAGTGTAAGTGTATGTAAGGGGTAAGGAGAGGACAAGGAATGGGAAGAAAAGATCGCGCGCGGTCGGTGGTCCGTTCGTTAGGATACTGCTCCGGCATTCGCCTGGTGTTGATCGAGGAAAACACGGAAAGCTACCGTTCAGAGCAGCCAACCGCTAGAATTCTCCTCCAGACGGCGACAGAATTCGTCCTATCTGGCTAGTATCGAAAATCCTACCATCGTTGAGACTTGAACCTGTGATCTCCTGGTCAGAGGAACTGCAGTGACTTCACTTGATGTAGGGATGATCAGTTGATGTAACCTCTCCTGGTTTAATACGCACGAATCATAATTAGTTTCTCAGAAGGTGATGCGATATTTCGTTTCTCATGAATTTCTGGATTGCAGAGACCAATATATTCGCTTCGCGTTACAAAGTACCCACAGTATCAGGGATGCAGGAAGAGTTTTACATACACGTATAGCTTCCTGATGGTTCAACAGCACCCACTTGGCTCTAATCCACCATCTTGAACGGATGGGAAGTGCTGAAAAGGTATTCGAAGGAACGTTGTTTTGTGAGAAAAAGAAAAACTCAAGGGCGTGAGAGTTCTCGTGAGTTGAGAGAGAAAGAAAGGTTGACAAGAATTCCGGAAATATGTACAAAGAGCGTAAGTGTCAAGCCCCTACTACCCCAGAAAACTATTAGATATAGGGTTACCAACAATGTTCTTGTAAAATGGAAGACACACGATAAGCGAATCACACACATACACACAACTGTGAAACACACAAAAAAGCTTCAACGTATCTATTTTCATAAATATTTAATTTAGACTAACGACAGCTCTATTTCTTGTCTCCATTTGCGATTCATGTGAAAAATTTGTTCACAAAATACAAATGAAGATGGTCTGAGCGTCTCTTTTTATTTTACTCGCTAGACCGAGACAGCATCATGCATCCGTGCGTCAGTGTTCAGAAAAAGGATATTCATTTTTCAATTCCAAATTAAACAATAAACGATACATTGTAGCAGATGTTAGTCGTGTGATAAAATAAATGATAACAAATGTTAAATTTTACTATAAGGTGGACATTTAAAATACAAAGGAGGACGCGAAGACAACTGACGTCAATGGAGGACTGTCCTTCCAAATACAGGACGGTTGGCAACCCTAATCAGAGGCTGCTCTGCAAACGTTTTATTTGCATCCCCCCAACAACCAACAAAATTAAAATATTCCAAAATAAGGTCGTCAGTGAACGCCTCTTGGTACATAAGGCTTGCAAATCTTTACAAAGAACTAGCCGTAGAACCCGTCCTATCCCACCTCACACAAAATTCCCATACATTGTTCCAAAATATATCCATAGTTTCCGGCGTTTATCGTTTCAATCGAGATAAAGAGCATCCCTTACAACCTCGTGTTTGCAGTCAACTCCCCTTTCACGTTCTCCATAATCTATCTGATATTAGATAATGAAATAAACATTTCTTCCATCAACAATATGCACTCTACTGCTTTAATATCTGAATTGCTTAATTCTAATTTTAATTGACATAGTCATCCCCTGCCCTTCGCATCATCCTCGTCTGAAAACGCTCTCTCCTAACAACTGAGAAGACATACGGCTGAGCGTTACACTATCACCACATTTTGCAATAAATAAATAAATATTTAAAAAACCGTTCCATTTTACAGTTGCAGACCTTGACACGAAATGATAAATCTTGTGGGACCCATTGAAAGTGAACATGCAAACAAAAATCTGCCATTTTTTCTCTTTTGTGCTTCTGATATCTACCAACGAAACTGCCTAAGCGCGACTCGCTTCAACAGAACATCCGGAGTTTTTCTTGCTGAAGTAGTTTGCATGTTTTTAATACCATATTCGGATACTTGAAAATAAATGTGACAAGTATAATACATGAAAAACGAACTTCATAAATTTATACGAACTGAATGATAGATCAAGACTGGATTTAAACCCATTACATTTCAGCAAAGCCGGGATCACATATGTGTTAGATTAACAAAGATGCATTGAAGGAATTCAATTATTCAGTGAGAAGCGATGATGCCTTTCTTGAGGAAGTGACATCAGTGTGGACGAGTGAAATAAGTCAGACGCTGCTTTTGGAAGGTGAATAGGAAACCTATTAATTAAGTCTCCAATACGACAATACCAGCTGAGGTGGCTCATGACATGAGGAGCCACCTCAATTGATGTCCTGAGTGCCTCTGACCGGGAGCTCCTAGGGTTCGAGTCCCGCCGGTGGCAGAATTTTAGACACCATTTATACAGCTAGGTCAAATTAAGCTGTTGTGTGGAGCAGCTTTCAACGGTAGTTTTCCGTATCTTCCTCCGATGACTACCAGGTGAATGCCGGAGCATCACTCTAACAAATGGACCACGGACGGTGCGTGATCTTTCCTTCCTCTTCGTTATCCTAACCTCCCCCATTACTTACACCTACACTTACATGCCCTACACTACTGCATATGTCGGGAGACTACTCGGGGGCTTAGAGCTTGTCCTCAGTTGTGGCTGTGCTCCGCTGGAGGGAGGTACCTGGTTGGGTTGGGGTGAGATTGGATCCCACAGACCGGCACGGAAGATTCGCAGCGAATGCGGCGCGGAAAGTTCCGCGCTATTCGTGGGTCCGTTCACATCGGAGCGTCAATTATGAGTCAACGTTTGGTGACAGTTTTCATCTGTTAAAGAGGCTCTCGCTTCTATTCACACAGAGGATAGAAATGTAAAGTTACTCGTAGTACGTTTTCTGAGCACATGACTATGGTACTTTCTCCTTATTTATTTACCATTTTCCCTCAAATTGTTAATATCTCTTTAAAAAAACGTAGAAAAGTGGTCCATGATTTTGACCAAGAAAGGAAAAAGTACGGAGAATTCCAGACCTTGATGCCGCCAAGGATGAGAAATTTTAATTTACTAGAATGACCAGGACCTGTTTTGATGAAATTTTGAATCTGATCGCAGAAGACATAAGAACTTCCGACACTTCACAATAATGAAGCTTTCTCACTTGAAGAACAACTTGTTATTGCAGCGAGAGAAAGAAAGAGAGAGAGAGAGAGAGAGAGAGAGTGAGTGAAAGAAAGAAAGAGAATGCGAGCAAGAGATAGAGAGATAAAGTGACCGAGTAAATAGAAGTCAAACGTTTTTGTTGCTAGGTTGCGTATTATTTTTATCTTTTCCACGGGTCAGAAACTATAAGAGTTTAACCTGAAAGGATGTCGCGTTCAATCTCAGATGGGAGGTGGTCGAGATCTGACACCGTTGGAAGCAGCTCTTTACAATTCTGTATTTCCAATGAACGTGCAGTTGGACTACATAGAGACAATCCGTTCATAACATAAATTAGTGCAAAGATGAAATTCGAGATAGAGTAAGTCTGATTCGAAAAAAAACTTAGGTATATGAAAATCGGGAGGAAAGCAATACTAGGTTTACGACAGAAACAGACTTAATATTTTTCTTTGTACAATCGTAACTGCAATCGTAGCTTGCATTTGTAAAAAGCGAACAACAGTTAAAACAGTCTTGGAAATTAAGATATCTTCAAGTTCACGTAATAAGTTCAATATTAAATAACCAGTTGTATACGACGAGGCTGAAAAATAAGATCGAAAATAAGAACATGGAAAAAGGCATGAGCCCAGGCCATCAAAACTCGCGTTTCGAAAGTGTGACAGATGGCCTCTTCTCCGCCTACATTCTAACAGGACTTACTACACTAACTTCGCATGTACCATTTTAACACTTTTAGCTTCTAACCCAACAATAACTGTGCATTTTCGATGCATCTTTTGTGTAGCATTGAGTGTACCCAATGTAACCATCCGATAACTACATTTAGATATAATTATGTTTGATGCAAATTTATAATCGATCGTTCTTTTAATGGAAGCAGACCATACGCATTATAGCACATAAATTGTGCGATAAATTGATGAATTTATAGCGTTAAATTGTCTTAATTGATGTCTAAGACCTATGCTCAATATCAATTCCAAAGCAGTGGAGGGGAATTTTACGTACGGACTCTATTATCTCTAACGCAACGACGACAATAATAATAATAATAATAATAATAATAATAATAATAATAATAATAATAATAATAATAATAATAATAATAATAATGGGGAGACAAAATCAACTAGCTAAGATTGCCCATCAACAATTCTCTCAAGCATAGAATCTTCAATAGTGGAGCTCCGCCGTATTATAAATACAATCCAACACCTGTAATGGAAGTAAATAAAACCATCATCTATTGGGACAGACCCATTATAACAGAAAACTGTCGCTTTCAATAGACCAGATATAGCTTTGATGATAGGGACAATAAAGTAGCTATTCTTTTAATATTGCGGTACATTGACAAATCTGAAGAAAACAGAGGCCGAGAAAATGACTAAATATGAAGATCTCTATGTGGAAACTACAGAGTGTAACAACATATCCACTTGTTATTTCGGCTGAAGGTGTAGTAAAAAAATGTAAGAAAAAATCTGAAAAAATGGGATTACCTCAACGAATCCTGAATTACGGACAGAAAGCAGTGATCCTACAAACATGTCATGTAGTTCGCAAGTTCCTGAACTAACACAAATGAGGCTTCCATATCGGTGTTGGGGGTCAGGGTGAAATCTCTCTCCTCAGTGACCGAGCTCTTTCCTTATGGTGGCAAGAATGGGCAAATTGAACCCAGAATAAACTGCTGAGAATCGCAAGAGATGATGATGATGATAATAATAATAATAATAATAATAATAATAATAATAATAATAATAATAATAATAATAATAATAATAATAAACACCGATCCGGGTAGCCGAGATCGTCAAGGCTGCAGTGCCTTCGCGGTCTCTGACCGAAGGATCAATTTCCGCCTCCGGCATGGTTGTGTTTGTGTGTGTGTGTATCTGTTTGTTCGTGATGGTCCATTTCATCCTTCGTCATCATTATCATTTCACGTCATCACCCAGGGCTTACAACCGTGGGTGTAGAAACGGATTCAGCATGAAAATGTTGATTCCCTTCATAAAAGTCACATGCATCTACCCTTGATAAATATGACTGAGCCCTGGTAGATTGTACTTTCGCGTGATCCCGAGATGGTCAATTCGCGGCCAAAAATAAAATAGAATATACACATACACGTTGAAATTGCGATATTTCCCGTACATTGAATGTACAGGATCATTTACGATCGACTACCGATCACAGTTCTTGCCATACGTCAGGTACACTTATATTTTTTGATGATAAATGAAAATTAGAAATGATTAAAGAATATTGCCGTATAGGATTTGCCGAACATTCTTGAACATTATCTATAGCTTTTGACATGGCTCGTCTATGAAGAGTTCTCCAAAATTCTCGAAACGTCTCGAATTCTTTGTTTTCAAGTTACAGAATACGAAATAATTTAAAACATGAAAACTTATCTTTATTTTTTGCTTTATTGGTTCCTTAATAAAAAGAAAGTACGACTCATTAACTGTCCAGAAGAACCTAGGATGTTTTGTCACGTGTTGCATGTATTCCGTCCGATATTCAACTTTTTTCACCACTCATTTATTTGAGGTATCTAATGAGGCTCTAACGTGACGTTTTGTGACAGCAACAGCGTGTGATTTGAAGTAAAACCATGTTTCTGTTGAGTGGTAACGCTTTTTTTCCCTTCTTTTAATGGCGCATGCGCCGAGCAATGTCTGATTACAGGTTATGTTAGGAGCAGTCACCGTGACGTGTCCTTCCGTTCGGACAGTGCCTATTGTAAGTGCACTTACGAATAACACGCATTAGGATGTGCCGCCCTTGGTTATTCAGCGGGATATCGCAATGAAAAACGTTCGTTTATGCAAGCTACAGGTGTGACTGAAACAGTAACTATCGCTTCTTTTAAACATTTTCTGGAGAATGGTCACAGCAGTTGTGACGTCTCGGAGGAGTGGAAAAGCCGGAGAGATTGGTATTTTTTGGGAAAACAATGAAATTACAAGGAATATTTCTTTAAACATGTTGTTTTAAATGAAACTATCTAAAGATTCGTCCTGGTTATGTGTGTATTGCTCTATTTACGGGAAATGTATAATGAGGACTTTGGGCGCCATTTTATCAACTTTCAATTAATGAACTTGTTTTAATTGCATTAACGTACTATATTCAGATAATGTATTTAACGATGATACAAAATGAAGTCTTACATAATTCTTTCCTAGCAACGGATAAGGCCAACAACAAAAAATGTTGCTCCATTGAGGATTACAAAGATAATTTTACCATCGCACAAGATAAAACTTTTTGTGGTTTATTGCTCGTTAATAAAGCATATTGAAAAATTGCTCTTTGCGGCATGTAATATAGTAAACACGTCATTACGATTACTCTGGGATAGTTGAAAGCAGGTGATAGATAAACCTCAACAGTCGTATGACCCCTTCCACTCATAGTACGCGCGCACTCATTATGAATTTTCCCAGAAAATGAAAGAATTTTAATTTATGGGTTAACTTAATTTTAGTTGTGTTTGTTTTAGAAATGTTTAACTGCGTTGCATACTCATCATTAATGTTTGGATAGAATATCGAAAACAGTTGGAGAGTTGTTATTATTCAACACTTAAAATGAACTTAGTGTCACTCAATAATTGTCTTTATATTACTATTTTTCACTACTCTTTTGATTTAACATTTTCTATTCAGATATGATGTTTAACCCTAGAAGCTGTTTGTGAGTCAAATACGACTGGATGTGCAAAATAGTGACTTTCCTCGTTAACGATATTGATTTTTATTTTACAGCAGAATTAGATTTCAATCAAAATGATTAGTTGAAATCAGAGCCATATCGTCAAGCAGTATCACATGTACCAGGTTTTTGAGTATTGGTGAGAAGTAGCATTGGACCGGGTAATTTGAATAGAGCAGAATAATTCTGCGTGTGCGCACCATTCAACTGCTACCGGTGCTTCCACAAGGGACAGTAGTAGATCCCACATTGAGCCCATCCTCTTTTAGAACTTTCTTAGGGTCTCTAGGACACGAACCAACAAGTAATCTTTTGTTGTTTTCTCGGTGGAGAATGTTGTAATTGATTATCCAATGTTGAAATATAGGAAAATTCGTATTGTGAGAGATGGAAGCCATTTAAAAATTAATTTATTATTACCTGTGATGTTCAAGCAAACATCAGTTATACTTTCATACGTACATGTTTCACGAAATGACAATGATAGATCAGTTTTACCCCATTTTCCCATTGTTAATACCCTGTTAAAACTATGGATATTTACAAACTGAAAATTCTCCTTAATGTTTTATCGAAATGGTTTAAAGAAATGATTTTTTCCAGAGGCCTCCGAATCAACACTACCTTATAGTTTTGTAGTCCTTAGAGTACCGACAGCTCAGGAGGAACCATCACAAGAAAGACAGTAAGTGAAGGCGGGTGAAAGGGAAATTTGTTTACCAATAGCTATTCCCTGCTTCATAAGCTAATAACGGGAACTCCTAATTCTGTTTAAAGCGAAAGTTACAGAGGTCCCCAGTTTCGAAGGCATGGTTCTAGATTCGCCAGTAAACTTCCTTTTCTCGCTGGTATTCTTTCAATCAGAAGGAACAAATATTTTTCAAGACAATTCTTTCAACTTTATTCGGAAGACGAAATATCGATTTCTTTTATCGCGACATAATACATACACTATAATAATAACTAATACATATTAATTTGAACATACTTAAAATACAATAATTAGTAAAATAATTATATAATGTTAATATATGTATAACTTAATATTAATATATGCTTTTGTATGTTTATGAAAAAAGGAAAAGAAAGTTTAGTTCGATTTTGTGGTCAATATTCATCAGTGGTTCAAATTATTACATCTTATGAACTGTCAAGAATTGACTGAATACTATGATGAAAAAAGCAAAGAAATAGTGGAAATAATGAAATGCTCTAACCAGTAACAACTATCAATGTGAATCAACAATGTGCAACTTCATTAATGTTAACTAATACATAAAAAACTTTGATTTTATGAATTACATATACTTTAAAATAACCGATTTCATATATTTTAAAACAACTGAATACTTTAAATCCTTTAAAATAAAAATAAAAGAATAAAACTTTCTTATTCCCGAATTATTTCTAAATTTTGATAGAACTTTTCACTGAGCCCTCTCAACCAATACATGGCTACTCATTAATGAGAAATATTTCAATAGTCTTCCAAGCATTCACTTCTGAAGTATCTGAAATTATGATGGATGCTTGAGATGATGCGGGACACACGTCTCTTTTGTATACACGTGCACTAACTCACAATGGTTTTATGCGATAAACGTGAAGTAGTCTGAATTTTGAAGAACGATAACGGTTTATTATTCATCAGCATTTGCTGATTTAAAACATTATAATGCACGTTTTACTGTTACAGAGACACTCATTAATTTACAATTGTAATATTTTAGACTGACATTGAAAGGAACGTCGAAGAGGGAAATTACTCTCAAGTTCAATTTCTTCACGTTCGCACGTAGGAGAGTGCTGGTTGTTTCCTTGTTAACCAGGAAGATATTCATTTTCCTAAGAGAAGTTTACATTCTATAACGGACACTTAAAGTGGAAGTCATGAACCTCATTTCACAGTCCTTGACGCAAAGCCAGCTTTCCTTAGACTTCAACTCGACGGGTTTGTTATTATTGAGTAAACAGTTCACCCCACAAAGGAGATGTTTCTTTTGAATGTTTTATTAAGTCTCTTTCCAGCTAAAGCTAATTTCTTTAATGTGTTCAATAGTTTATTATTTGAACCGTACACTATTCACAGATATATTTATAAGCTCTTTCTCCGTGTATTTAATAAAGGAAACACGAGAGACAAACATCGGTTCCTACAGGAATCGAGCCTCGGGATCTTAGTACAGAAATGCTGAGTAAGAATTTTGCTATCAGTCTCTGCCACTGGAATAGTCTTCTTTTTAAAAAGGAAGTCATTTTTTGAATTAGAAGTGTTGATGCCGACCTGGATCTTAACCGAGGTGGTTAAGAGCGTGTACCGACTCAGCGCTTGGGACCGAAAGGTCGCGGGTGCGAGTCCTGCTTTGGGCATGGTTGTTTGTCGATTGTCTCCCATGTATGTGTTGTCGCGGAGGGTCTCGCGTTCTGACGAACCCAGATCAGAGGACCCCGCAAGTGTGTTGGTGTCCAGTGTGTGGTCGAATATTTGCTCCACCCGGATGTAAAGAGTAACCGGCTGACGGCTAGATAAAAGCCCTAGGAGAAAAATGTTGACGAAGCTTCATTGCAACGATTCCATTGTGTGTGAACACACAGTGAACAGAACAGCTACAAGTTATGCATACAATGAAGGCATACATTTGAAATAAAGATTTGTATACTTTGCGTTTCAATCAGATCAACGTTTACAGATTATTTGAGACATCACTCTAAAAGGTATTATTAGATTCATCAACCCAAATTGAATTCAAAAGATACACAATCCTGATAACAGAAATTCACGAAACTATGAGTATGAGGGGGAAAATACTTTCATCTTCGAACAGAAGCCGTTTCTCTCTCACAATTTGTCTTGAACGTAGAAATCAAGAACAAGATTATCGTTTAAACTGGGGACAAAAATGAAAACAGGTATTATATCCACTATTGTTCGCTTAGGTTTGATTATTACATTCGTGCAAATTATTTAAACATTTCCTTACATATCAAGTGAATTTACTTCATAACACTTTTACGTCTAAAGAAACTAACTTCGTTACTATCGTTATCAATATTTCCATTAGCTAAGTCGTTGAGAATCCCCCAAACTCCAAAGAGTATCTTCCCTTCGCATAATCGGGTAAAAATCTTAATTGTTATACGTTCCAATCTTTTTTTCTTAGGGTTTTCCCAGCCGACAGTCGGTTACCCATTTCACCGCGATGGGACATATATTCGACCATACACTAGACACCAATTTGCGAGCAACAACTTGCGAGCTCCTCTGATCTGGGGTCAGCAGAACACGAGGCTCTCCGCGACAACACATACATGAAAAACAAGAGAAAAACAACCATACCGAAGGCGGGACTCGAATCCGCGACTCTTCGCTTCCAAAGCTCTGAGTCGGTACTCTCTCTTAGCCACCTCGGCCATCCAAGTCGGCTTCGAACCGTTATTATGCAATTTTAGAGATAAAACTCGCATGCAAATTCCAACTGAAAGACGTGAATTGTGGAAACAACTTGCATCATTGCAGAAGCGATCAATGCCCGTGAACAGTCGTGCTTTTTGCGTAAGTTGAGGTTACGTTTCCCGCATTAAGTTGTTTCGCACGTCGAAAGCGCTAAAAAGGTAAACGCAGGCTATAATAAGCAGGGAGTTCTTCGCTGCGCGAATGTCATTCCAACCGCCTGGCCATTTTCTGCGACCTCTCTAATAATTTGTCGGAAGACGGAGCAAGCCAAGCGAAAAAGCACGGGACGTAACCCACAACCCCGGCGAAAACAATGGGTTAGGAGTCGTTCAACGTCGGCGTAACCTTGACAAGAAACTAACAAGAAAATAACAGAAATGATTGATTAGTTCTACGAGATAAAATAAAAATCAAAGAAGTAACAATACCAAGATTGAGTCGCACTTGAATGTCATTTGTAAATTCTAGCGTGTTGTTTTGCCAATCACGCCGTCAGATTTGTTGAACGCCACTCACTTTGTGAAGATACGGTACTTTCGCAGGAAATTATCTTGATCCGAGTTAAGCCCCATTATCTCTCCTAACTTGTGTGACTGTAACAAAAGGTCTACTACAGTAGTTAGTAAGCTGCGGCAGGACAAATACAAAATACTGTTGGTCGAAATATTGAAGTACCAAGCGATAAAAAGGTTTTGTGAATTCTACGCTTATCTTTGAATATTTAAACGAATATACAGCTCACAATAGATATAAAATATTTTCAGTCGTGATTTATTTTTTGCATTTTATTGCACAATATTACAGGTTGCCAAAAAACTGAAATGACTACAAATGTATCACTCCCTGAAAACTGCATCAAGAAAAAGAAGAGAATGTATATCGAAGTTAAATGAATCTCTTTGAGTTTGAGAGAAAGTGAATGGACTATTTTTAATACTCAGTACATGATAACGTGTTAAGACAGTAATGTAATAAAAACACCTCATTAAGTACATTGGTTGTGGTTGTCAAAATAAATCTGTAATAAGGAATAAAGTAAGGCTCTAAACTGCGTGAGTGTGGCTCATGATTATCCTTCAACGAACCCTTTAAATGTTTACTTCGTACACGTGATTGAATGATTTCTGTTCGAGATAAAATAAAAATAAAAGAAGTAACAATACCAAGATTGTGTCTCACTTGAATGTCATTTGTAAATTCTAGCTTTATTCCGAATTACTATTTTATTTGTACCATAAGTATAATGCATGTTATATCCCAATGAGATTCGGCGCCGATCTACACGTCGGCTCGGCTTCTCCCTTCAGACATCTCCACCAGCGGGGCATCGACGCAGGCTTCTCTAAACTCTAAGCTTCTGAGCGCTCTCCCGTAGAATTATTGAACTCTTGAGCTCGAATTCTCCTCTAGACAGCGGATGAATTAGACCTAGCTTTGTAGCTGATATCGACAATGCTCCTTTGAATGCTTCGACGTTACATCGTCCCGACACAAACCCAAGGATCTTCAGAGCAGAGACGATGTAATCGCAATACTTGTTGATCTGAGCCAACTCAACAGATACGTTCACGTGATGATTGATTGATTAGTGATTCCGGGTGCGCCAACTGCTAAGGTCACTGGTCCCGTAAGTGTAGTGCATGCATTTCCTTGGCAGGTGGCAGTGATCTTCCCCCGCTAAATGGCGAGATCCGAAGTCTACCTACCGTCTCAACTAGCGCTGTTTTCTTCAATGAGGTATCTCCCACCAACGGAGCACCGCCTCAGCCGGGACAAGCTCTAAGCGATCCCGGCATGTGAGGCAGTGTAGTGCATGATAATGTATTCACTTGAGATTCTTCCCCAGATATAATTCGAAATCGCGACGCGTGTTTCGTGCGGGTTGACGGAAGCGTCCGCAGTTGCTCGTCTGCCCCCGCCGCCGCCGCTACAGCGCGTGGGAGCGAGCGCGCCCGTGCAACAGGTGCTTCGCTCCCAGGCCGCCACCGCCGCCGCCGCTGCCGCCTTGAGCGCAATTTTCATTAACACCTGCGGCGGAGGCGACAATTGCATAAGGGCGTCGGGCGGCCCGCTCGCAAAAGTTACAGAGAGACTTACGGTCTCTGGGTTGGGTTTTCTAAGGACGCGGCGGGAACGGGGGCGACAACTACTAGGTTCATTAGTCCCGTAAATGTAGTGCCTGTTTTTCTCGGGAGGAGGTGGTGTCTTCTCTCGCTGGATGGCGAGATCCGGCGCCGACCTTCCGTCGACTAGCGGGGTTTTCCCCAACAAGGTATCTCCAACCAGCAGAGCATCGCCCCACCCGGGACAAGCTATAAGCTCCCGACCGATCTCCCGGCATATGTGGTAGTGTAGTGCATGTTAGTGTAAGTGTGTGTAAGGGGAGTGAACAGGACAAAGAAGAGAAGGAATGATCGCGAGCAGTCCGTAGCCCATTTGTTAGGGTACTGCTCCGATATTCGTCTGGTGATGATCGGAGAAGCCACGGAAAACTACCGATCCGGCCACTAGCATTCTTCTCCAGCCAGCGGCTGAATCCCACCGATCTAGGTAGTGACGAATATCCTGCGCCGTCGGGACTCGAACCTCCGACCTCCTGGTCAGAGAACTGCAGTGACATCAGTTGATGCCGTGAGCCACCTCTCCCGGTGCGACGAGGCGGAGAAGACGCGGAGGTGGCGGCCCAGGCGGCGGAAGCGCAGACGTAGCCGGCGGTGGTGGCGGTGCAGCAAAGGGGCGGAGAAGGTGGAGGATAAAGCAGAGGCGGAGAGCAATGGATTCGGATGGTTGATTATTTTGTTTGTCCGTCCGTGACAACTACTAGGGTCATCAATCTCGAAAATGTAGTGAGTGCCATATCACTGAAGGCAGCGTGGGTGGAGGGGATGTGAACGAAGGAGGAGTGGGCGAAGGCGGCGTGGACGGAGGCGGCGTGGGCAGAGGCGGCGTGGGCGGAGGCGGCGTGGGCGGAGGCGGCGTGGGCGGAGGCGGCGTGGGCGGAGGCGGCGTGGGCGGAGGCGGCGTGGGCGGAGGCGGCGTGGGCGGAGGCGGCGTGGGCGGAGGCGGCGTGGGCGTAGGCGGCGTGGGCGTAGGCGACGTGGGCGGAGGCGGCGTGGGCGGAGGCGGCGTGGGCGGAGGCGGCGTGGGCGGAGGCGGCGTGGGCGGCGGCGGGGCGGAGGCGGCGGGCGGAGGCGGCGTGGGCGGAGGCGGCGTGGCGGAGGCGGCGGCGTGCGGCGGAGGCGGCGTGGGCGGAGGCGGCGTGGGCGGAGGCGGCGTGGGCGGAGGCGGCGTGGGCGGAGGCGGCGTGGGCGGAGGCGGCGTGGGCGGAGGCGGCGTGGGCGGAGGCGGCGTGGGCGTAGGCGGCGTGGGCGTAGGCGACGTGGGCGGAGGCGGCGTGGGCGGAGGCGGCGTGGGCGGAGGCGGCGTGGGCGGAGGCGGCGTGGGCGGAGGCTGTGTGGGCGGAGCGGATGGTATATGGGTGGAGGCAGCGTGGTCGGAGGCGGCGTAGGTGGAGGCGAGTGGAGGCGGTGTGGGCAAAGGCTGCATGGGATGAAGTGTTGTGGCCTGCACGTGCAGTAGGCGGTCGCCACTTGACTGCAGTCGTTGAATGAAACTACCTCACGTGAGCGTGGGCCGCGACCATTAAGCGCCTCATTACAAGGCAGGCGAAGCCTCTCAAGGTGCAGCTCCATTAAACGATATCGGAGGGCGTTTTCAAGTGATTCGTTGCGAGTGAAGAATGCAAGATGAGTTGCAACATGCTGTTCAAGGTATTAAAACTCCTGAATGCAGCATAAATGTGCACTAGTATGTTTTTGAAGGTCTCTAAATCTGTCATCCCTGTAAAATGGTCTGAAATACATTGAAAATTTCTAAGCTCTGTTCTAGTGGAATGACAATGAATATTGTACTTTATTATAGCAATAAAATATGTCAAAGTAATTAAAAAGGGCCTTTGATGAATGGGCGAAGCGTCAATATGGCAGTCAGCTCAGCTATCTCAAACATTATTGAAGGCGAGAAATATCTCTCCACAAACAAACTTTGAAAATATAATGGCGATCGATTTGCATATATTACAGACAGCGTAATATTCATAATAATGTAGATTTACGTCCCTTTCAAGAAGAAGACTTAACCATGGGAACTTCAGATTTAAAATACCATAAACTGTTTGGTATTTTAATATGCAAAGCTTTAATTGAAGCCAACTCATCTTGAAATAAAAATTGTCGACTTTTCGACATGGCTTTGGAGCCTTCTTCGGGAATCCAGGGATTTTAGTGTGTAACAAAAACAAATGTCACTTTATTGTGAAGCACATTAAAGAATCTTTTGTTTATTAATATAAACTATTAGATAACCTGACTCTACTATGATGTCACTGCAGCGCCTCTGACCTGGAGGTCCTATGTTCGAGTCCTGACGGCGGCGGGATTTTCGACTCTAGTTTGCAAACTAGGTCGAATTCCGTCGCTGTCTGGAGAATTCTAACGGCCGGCTGTTCGGTAGTTTTCCGTGTTTCCAGAGAAACACCAGGCGAAGCCGGAGCAGTAGCCTAACAAACGGGCCATAGACCGCTCTCCCCCACACACACACTTACACTAAAATGCACTACACTACCACATGTTCCGGGAGACCGATCGGGAGTTTGGAGTTTGTTCCGGCTGGGGCGGTGCCCAGCTGGTGGGAGAGTCCTGGTTAGGGAGAAATCCCGGTAGCCGACGGTAGGTCGGCACCGGATGTCGCCATTCAGCGGAGGAAGATCACCGCCATTTCTGAGGAAAAAACATGCACTACACTTACGGGGCTAATGATCTAAACTGTTGACACGCCCGGAATCACTAACCTACCAACCAACCGACTGTACTAATCAGCCTTAGAATGCGGTCGCTCGCTACTCGCCGAAGTGACGAATGTGTGGAGCCGTCTTAAGTATTCTAGCGGGCTCTAGTCGAATTGGCTGATGATCATAAAAGCCCGGGAAGTGCTCGAATCGCTTCATCATTGTCGAGGGGAAGTAACTTACTCAACTGAATGTAATAAGTATAATAATAATAATAATAATAATAATAATAATAATAATAATAATAACAATAATAATAGTAATAACAACAACAACAATAATCTGTTTACATTTCTCCACCTGGTTACATTTGTAAGTTTTAGGAATTACGTGGGTGTATGTTTCCCGTTTCGCAATTCCCAACTACCGTTGCGACCCTATAGCGACTTAGCAGAAGCAATACTACAAGTGATGTTTGACTGTTCAGAGAACTAATTGATTGAGGAAACATATTCCCACGTAATTGTTAAGACTTACAATGTGACCAGCTGGGGAATGTAAAATGGGGAAATGTAAAATATAACCGTCACAGGAACTCGACTCTCAAAAGGCTCTTCAAAGAGTAGACTGTCACCTTAGATCAAGTTATTAGAGGAACTAGGAGTATAGCGGGAGATTAGGATTCGATTCCCATCTGAGCAGATAGTTATTTGTGGAGTCAAACATAATTTATAATAATAATAATAATAATAATAATAATAATAATAATAATAATAATAATAATAATAATAATAATAAATAATTTCAACGTTTTCCCACGTAACTGCTAAGACTTACAACTGTGACCAGGTGGGAAAAAGTAACCGTCAAAGGGCTCAACTCTTAAAGGATGTTGGAAGAGTTAATTGTCTTGGTAGATCAAGTTATTAGACGAACTAGGCGTACAGCGGGACATAAGGATTCGATTCGCAGCTGGGCTGACAGTTATTTGAAAAGTCAAAAATCATTTATAATACTAAACAACAACATCAATAATGATATAAATTAATAATTTATTTTCATTCCTCAATCAGTGGTAGTTTCTTATTAAACTGTAATCATTACCAGTATCAGTTAAAGCCTACAAGTTAGACAATAGTTGTAAATAGGAAAATTATCTTAGTCGCATTGATTTTAAAAGCAATGTGGGTTCATAGATGCGAAGTTCCAGGACGAATCAGTATCAGTCAGTTTGCAACGTTCCTAGTCATTAATTTAGTAAGATTTATGAAGAAACTTACAGACTGGTATTCCTCAGTGCTGGTTATTTCCATCGAATGTTTCCGTAACCCACTTTCTGCATGAATATTCTGGAGTAATAACAACCTAACCTAGGCAGACACATGAAGCACTGCGTCTATCTTGTCGCCGAAACACACCAAACTTTGCTTGAAAAAGTTAAATCTTCAAACAAGTTTATGGACACTTGCCTTCAATTGTTTCGCGGCAACAAGATCAAGCAAAATTGTGGGAAATAAGATCACACACCAGGGGATTTGATCAATATTTATACTAATAAGTTTCAAAAATTATAACTCACCATCAAGTAAATGAAAAAATAAATGATGAAAACTAGGAAAGGAAGAATGCCAAAATTTCTGAACGAAACGAGTTTGAGCTTTAAGTAAAACAATATATTTTTATAATGTTTATATATAATATTATAAACATTATATTAGTCAATAATAATGTAACAAATATAATATCCTGAAAGTGTCACAGTAATTTTAACGAGGCCCTGAAATGAGGCACGAAGATATGATAAAGAATCTCTACAGTGCAAAAATCACTGGCGCTAAAACTATACACAGGATTTTTCTCAAAATCGAAATTGCTTTCATGGATCTGACACAATTTGAAGCCCTGCGAACTTGTAATGAATCTTTTAGTTTATTGGGATAATTTATACAAAGCTCATACTACAATACCAAATTTTCTCACAAACGGCCGCAAATTTTGTTTGGAAGTTCTTCCTGAAATGGAGGAATGAGCACTTTTGATAATGGTATCAGTTTGATTTTCATTAGTTTTTTAATTTTAAAGAATTGTGGAAGTTCTTTGAGTCTCTCCTACATATGAACCAAAATATTTTTTCTTAAAGAAATATTTTTGTCAATATTAGAGCTTTAAATTATTTCAAGCAGGATTTTCCGCAAATATTAGTACTTTGTGTAATTTTGAATCAAATCGTGCCAATTTTCTAAAAATCTATAAAAAAGACTTTCTCGAAAATAGTTTTTATGGATAGAGAAATATGCACTAAATTGTTTAGCACAAGTACATTGTCATAAAAGCGAATATGACCTCCCTTCACAAAGGTTAAGAGGGAAGCTGCAAAGAGGGAAGAATAGACTACTGTATTTTCTTTGCTAGCAAAGACTGAAAAATTGAAAGAGATTTATTAAAAAACATAAATACACGTCGAAATAAAAGAATGCAATTGAAAAAATAAATTGCAAATTCAGTACTTCGTGTAAACAATGATTTTATATAACTAAAAAATGACGCATTATGTCCCTGCCGTCTCAATGTTCAAAATTTTATTTTCTTTATTTCCACTGCGTTTTTTAAATTTGAAGTCGTATTTACCTTTTTTAAACTTTATTTAACGATAATACCCCTTCCTTGGTAATTAATCAACGATTGATCAATTGGTCATTGATGGTCCACAGAGTAATATTCTTGAGGAAACTTCTTCCCCTTGAAGCGAAGTAATGTTTTGGTTGTTCATTGAAATGTGCACTTGGTCGGAAGGACCCCACGGAGCGGAGTAATACGGTAAGAAACCAGAACCCAAATCGAAGTCAATCTCACAATAGCAGAAATCAGACGCCTCGCATCATATTTTCCATGAAATTTATAGGTACCGGGAGAGGTGGCCCAGTGCTTCAACTGATATCACAGCAGTGCCTCTGAACGGGAGTTCATAGCTTCGAGCCCCGACTGTGGTAAGATTTTCGACACTAGTTGGTCAGGTAGATCGAATACAGTCGCTGAATTCGAGGAGGAGTATTCTAGAGGCTGGTTGCTCTGATAGGTAGTTTTAAGTGGTTTCTCCGATCAACACCAGGCGAATGCCGGAGCAGTACCCTAACAAACGGTCCACGCTCCGCGCTCCTTTCTTCCTCTTCCTTGCCCCATCCTCTCTCCTTGCATACACACTGACATGTACTACACTACGAATATGCCGGAAGACCGGTCGGGAACTTAGAGCTTGTCCAAACTGGGGCGGTGCCCCGTTGGTGGGAGGTATCTGGTTGCGTGAAACCCCGCTATCCGACGATAGGGCGGTGCCGGATCTCGCCATCTAGTGGGGGAAGATCACAGCTCCCGAGGAAAACATGCACTACACTCACGGGATTACCTCAGTAGTTGACGCGCCCGGAATCACTAACAACCAACCAAATTTATATTTCCATTCAAAAGTCATCAGCACTCGTCATTGAAGGTTGTCTTCGATAATTCCAATAATTTTTAATACCTAAAATATTATACATAAAAATAAAACTTACTTCAGCCCTTTAACTACATTACAATGTTGAAGAATCGGAATACAGAAACCAGGATTTTGGAATACAACCCGCTCTGAAGCAAATATACTACAGAATAACAAAAACAAAGAGCCTGGATTTAAGAAAAATTTGTGTCCGTAAGTGAATTTTAGTATAGATACTCAGGTCTTAACAAAGTAGTCAATTACAGGTTTATGCTCAGAAAATGGAATGCAATATTTTATTAACAACAAATTCGTCTGCTAAGACCAGGCTTGAGAGGAAACTATATTATATCAATTGGCATATCAGGAATGCAAATGGCATGAAAAAGAGCTAATTGATGGGAGCCCAGGAAACGAAGAATGCGAACTTTAACTTAATCACATTAAACAAACAGAAAACCACATTCATTTACTTTTAAATTAGTCTGTTTCATTGATTTAGCGCATCACGGTACTGTAAAATTAGAATGATTCTCATGGAAAATATCGTTTTCAAAATTTAATTGAAACGTTCCTTACATCAATATGTGATTTAAAAAATACCAATACACAATTCAAACATCACCCCAAATTTAATCAAACTATAAAAAGGAAGCATGAAACCTATTTGTAATTTAGAAAAGAACACTTTTTTCACCGGCACAGAAACCTTTACATCTTTATGGTAATTAATAGTGATTAAATTAATTTAATTCAAAATGTCACATTTTACCGCGAATTTTAAAAAGAAACCTGCAATTGCGTTGAGCCACGAGTTACCCGTTGTTGATTCACCTCAAATTTTCGGTTTAAGAAAATATTGAAACCGATCTGATCCGATCTGATCCGATATTAAAACTGAGGACGATGTCCTCAGATACCCAGTCTCAAATATGCAGTCTGAGGGACGTGGTTTCTAGAAGTTCGATTTAAAGGGTAGAGCACACGACTATCGGCGACGTTTTTGGGTCTCAGGCAACTTTAAATAATAATTGTTAGGATGAGATGAACATAAAGCTTTTTTTGTAAATTTATAAGCTATATTTTGCCTTCGCGAAAACTCTTGTGATTATTGCTTGAAAGAACTTCGCAATATCCGTATCTATCGTTCAAAATATAGACTCCCTAAAAACTTTGTTACACGTGCCACTCGTGGTGAACAGAATGCCATGTAATGTCTTATTGTGAGAAGTTTGATTCTGCTGAATCGCGCACAATTCTACTGAGAACAATGCCGAATCAGCGATCCTTACAACAGCTCAATAGCTACTTAATTCTGCGTTCGTTGTCGATAAGATGTGTCATCCCAACTAAGCCACCAACAAGAAACTTTCGTTGTCGGTCACCCACTGCTGTTTGAAAACTAGGGTAGGGCGGAGTTTGAAAACAACAAAGAACTGCAACATTCTGTTGTACTTAATTGTGATTTATGACTGTGCATCGATAAAAACAAGACTGCTAACGAGATAGATATTTGTGTTTAAATACAACTTGAGGAAAAAGGTGGTAACGATATGACACACGGAACTACTACAGAAGTTGCACCTACAATTTACTTTTCTTATGTGAGTAACTTTTCTTTAAAAGTAATACCATACACTACGGTATTTATGGTAGGTTTGGATAAACACAGGAATTTAATAATGAATGAAATTACATTTTAAAATCAAAATATGAATATAAATGCTTCCTCGATGGATTCTCATCCTGCAGTTGTAGTTTTTATTTAGACCGTGCACGCATTAATTACTCATCAAAAGATGACATTCATTTACTTTTAAGATAATGCGTCTCATTTTGAAACTAATTCCTATCTTCCCCTCAACAAAAAGAACCCGAGATCACGATATGTGTGTTCAAAGTGTCAGTTGTCCTAAATGCTACACAACTCAGATAAAATAGCTCGGAACAATTGATAGCTTCCCAGCGGAGTCGGAGAGAGACATCCACTAAACTAAGATTAAAAATTACTACCATACAGACACAGGAGCGCAAATGCCCGTTAAAAACGCTTTTTCGGCAGATAAAGCTAGAGATGGCGACACGGTTTTTTCAAATCTATGTAAAAAGCGAAGTAAAATAATAGAAAATGGGAAACGATTGATAACTTAAATGTCTTCGATGTAAAAGTTAAACGAACATAAAAAAGGTGCCATGGAGCCTTGTCAAAACGTAATTCACTTAACAAAAAGAACACAAACAGCACACATTTTCCCCTAATTCCGCAAGTTTTTTTATATGTCCTTCATGTTTAATCGAGGTAAATAAATAATTACAATTAGACACCTCAGAAAACGTATACTAGTCATTACCGTTTGCCTTCTGTCATTATTACCTTCGTTGTAAAACTTAAAATAAAATTATAAAAGATAAATAAACGATCACACATTTTTAAAAAAACAGATGACACCGCACAAAAAAAAAAAAAAAAAAAAAAAGGAACAACACGTACACCTTCCCCTATTCTTGCGAGTTTTTGCGACGCTGTCCTTTTCAGAAAAAATGTAAGTAAATTAATTGAATTGAAAAGTAAGTACCTAAATAAAACGTGCAAAATAGGAAACTTATTATAATCACTCTTTTGTGACTACTGTCTTAAACATTCAACTTAAATTAATAACACAAATTTAAAAAAACTTTCGAACATTTTTTAAAAACAGATTGCACTGCACAAAAAAAAGTAACGAACAGCAAACATACCTCTCCCCAGTTTGCTCATGCTTTCCTGCACCATGTTGTCGGAGGTCACAAACACAGATGGGTTCACTCGCAGCGTTCACGACGCGGTCACTTTTTGGGCGAGAGCCGGCGGGACGAGGGGGCGGGGAGGGGGTTGGGCGAGCAGCTTCCCTGACACCGCCTGCCCTGGCTCCCGAACCCGACACTGGAGCGGCGCGCGCTTATCAAGGATTTTATACGGCGGGCGCCCCGGGTGGCGGCGGTGGCGGCGGCGGTGGCGCGGGCGGTGGAGTGGGGGCGCGGGCACCCGAGGTCCCCCCTGCCCCCGCCGTCGAAGCGGTGGCGGCGGCAGGTGGACAATGCGCCCGAGCGGCATCGCGGCGCGGCGCGGCGCGGCTCGCTGCGGCATGGCGCGAGAGCGGAGGGGGCGGGGCGGAGCGGGACGGGGCGGGGCAGGGCGAGAACGGGCGGGGAGTGGCGGAGCGGGGCAGAGAGCTTCTCTGCTCAGTGCACGCGTCTCGTCGTCACACATTGCGTTCGCTCGGCCCTCCCCCCTCCCCACCCGGCGCCACCACGTGCTTCCGAAGGTGTTCCCTCCCGCGCTGCCTACGATCCGGAGCAAACATTGCTAGTTTTCAAACCGGCTGAGGTGGCTCAGGACGTCCACTAATGTTACTACAGTGCCTTCTTACCGAGAGATCCTAGGGTTCGAGTCCCGACGGTGTCAGGATTTTCGACACTCGCTAGATAACTAGGTTGATTTCACTCGCTGTCTGGAGAAGAATTCTAGCGGCCGGCTGCTCTGATCGGTAGTTTTCCGTGATTTCTCCGATCAACACCAGGCGAATGCCGGAGCAGTAGCCTAATAAACGGGCCATGGACCGCTCGCGATCTTTCCTATCTTTTCCTTGTGCTATTCTCATCCCTTACACACACTTACACTAACATGCACTACACTACACACATGTCGAGAGAGCAGCTTAGAGCTTATCCCTGGTGAGGCGGTGACACGCTGGGGAAGATACCTGGATGGGAAACCCGCAAGCCGCCGTGTATGACGGCGCAGAATTTCACCATCCTGCGGAGGAGGAACACCACCACCTAATGTAAATAAAACTTTCACTACATCTACGGGAATATTGACCCTAGCAGTTGTGGCACCCGGAAATACGAAATAATCAATCAATCTAGTTTTCAAATGTCGCTTATCTCTCTTTCTTAGTACATTCACCATCCAATTGTTAATAGTAAAAGTGTGGAGAAGAGATTTGATGCTCATAACAATGTGCGCAGGTTGTACTTCACCCCCATTCATCACATACAGTTTTTACTGGTCTTTGACAAAAATAAATCAATTCAAATAAATCAGCCCGATAGCAAGAGCATTCAAGAGCTCTCAATTGACAGAGTACAGTTTAATTGACCACAAAAATCATAATCATCGCCAGAAAAATAACAAACGAAAAGTTAAATATTGTTTCAAAGTCCGATAATGAAGTTTATATTTTGAAAGAAAAATGCTATTGAAATAAATTGTCTATTAAAATAAAAACATCGATATGGGTATTTCTGAAAAAGCAGTTTAAATATTTCTGACATTTCATTACAAAACTACCAATGGTTTGGTATTCGAGTTGTGTTACTTGATAGTCGCAAATAAAAATACATCCAACGACAATTTCAAGTGATTTGCTAGGATTAGTAAGAGATGAGAAGTGAATAACGGAATTTGTTTACCTAGAGATTACGAGGATCTGATTATCAGTTTCTTAGCACACAAAGTCTGTTCAGATAAAAATATTTAAAATGAAAACGAAAATGTGGTGCTTAGAGATGTGCAGCAAAATAATTAATTGCAATACCTTCGCTTTTCCATGTTTGATTTTCCTGTTTGATTTTCCTTCCATTATTTCACTTACAAATTCTGGATGGAAGAGTTGAACGTGATTGATTATTAGGTAATATAACAGAAATATTCATCAATTTAAAATTTTACTAGATGATATAATCAAGGTTTATTTTTAGGTTTTCAGTTCTTGTGAGAAAGGTTAACCCTAGTTTGGCGTTTGATTTACAGATGAGCCCAAGGTATTCCGTGTGCTTAGCGACACGTACACCAGACTTTTCGAAACGTTATTTATTAATTCATTAAACCAAAAACACAATAAATATACAGAGACATTCGAAGAGATAAAAGGTACTACATTCTTTAGATAAGACGACCATCTCAAGAATTCATTCCAAACATCACGATCGTATGCAAAGCTATCTCATTGCTAGACACTACTAACCTTTTTCTTGACATTTTTCAGACAATAATTGCACAAACTTAACAAATTCCCACTATACTGAGAAATAAACTCAGCAAGATTTTAATCATTAGCACCACGCTCCTAAGAGAACAAAGCAACTTGGTGAAAAACTGAAATAGTTTTGATGGATCTAACAATGATGATCTATGATCTGTCCGAAGTCGCAGTGCTACAACACCATATAGTCTCTCGTATTATTTATAATGATTACGTTGTATATTAGTTGAACCCTTATAAAAATGTCTCACATCTGAACTTAATTGCAAATGTTTTCATGGTCAGATACAGGCTACTTCACTGGGGGATCCTCATTGTCCCAACTTATGCCTCTATGAGTGTTTCCAACCCACCAAAATATTTACTCCAGCTGGGACTTACTACGTCCAGCACGCTAGCCATTACGTCACAGGATCGTTCAACAGATCAGATGGAAAGAAGCATCCATAACAAATACACATCTTGAATTTTTGAAAATGTAAAAGTTTTAATGAAACAAACGGGCCAAATAATTCAGTAACTTGTGCTTCAGCCTCACAAAATGACGTTTAAATTAATTTAATTAATGCCGTTTTTTGGTTTTGTTAACACATATATGGAAAATTGTCATATTTTGGAAAACTGCTTGTGATGTCATTACAAAAACTAATTTTGAAAAATATATGATTTTATGGAAATCATGTGTACGGTTTAGGCACCAGTGTTATTCGCCGAACAGATATACGGGCGGACAGATAGAAATTTTCGAAACCCCTCCCATCAATTATTAGGTGTCAAAGATGCTGAAACGTTGAAATAAACTGAATATATTAATGAATTATTTATTTTAATTCTGACTCTATCTTCGGCTTTCTAATATTATTTGATATTATTCCAACGTAATCCGTTCCGAATTCGTATAAATGGGCGCCAGGAAAAGATTACGCTAATACTATCATACAAGTCAACCTTCAACTCTAATTATAAATAAATTAGTTTCCGGCTACCTGGGTCGATGGGGTTCATATAAATAATCACTATTGTATGTTAATAGATGATTATCCGATCTGCCATCTATACAGAGTGGTCAAGGAGTCTGAAAAGAAAATATATTTCTATCTTGCTACTTCGTTACTAGAATTGGCTCAATGAGAATCATGTATTCATTTCACAAAACATGGAAATTTATTAAACAATTTTGGTACTTTATGATTTTACACAATATAAAAAAAAAACTTGGTCATGACCTGTTCCAACCTTATAATGTCGTATTCGTCTTCGCGCGCTCTTGGACGAAGGTGACTCGTTGTACCATTTTCATTCTTCTCCGACGTCGCTGTCCTTAGGTCCAGGTACCATCTTCTCTCTTCTTTTCTTGCAGAAGCACACTTCAATCACCGTTCATTACGGTTTCCGAAGTAAATAAAGTCTAAGTCGTTCGCCAATTTACGAATTCCAAGTTCATTCCACGCGTATGCTGAATACTCAACAATCAACAAACTATCTGCTGTTAGCATTCCAGTCCAGTTACTGATATATTCGCCTAAGCCCTCAATGTCCTTCTAACTCGTTCACTTGAAATATTTTAAGTTTTACTGTCCACACATAGCATTCAAATTCAAAGTTCTACCAATATCTACTCCCCAGTAGATGCTTACAAGTCCCAAAAATCTCCTAACATTAATTGTGCACGATCCGTTCAACACCACGGCACCAGTCAGAATGAATGCCTATCATATTCTTTCAACCCTTCAAAACTCGGTCCATCTTTTCGATTGTTTATTTATAGACGAGACTTGATGTACTTCCGTTCCTAGCCAATCCCTGAATTCCTTACAAAATGAATTAGCTGTCTCCGCGATTGTCACTGCATGAAGATTGTTGACCTTGACGACGGCTCGCTTACCGTTGCTATGCTGGCATATTCACCTATATTTATCCCTATAATTTACGCTGTTTATAATAAATATTGTACCATATTATGTCTCACATATTGGTATGTCACAACGTGTATATCCGTTAAAATCTCAGCCTCTAATTTTTTACAGCATTACATACCTTTTCTATACTTCTTATGTGTATCCTCTGGGTACTAGTATAAGAGAAAGTAAAAAGAGCAAAGTTATGATTTTTGACAATACATATAATTATCCTTAGATATAAATGTACTTTTGAAAAATTAATTTAAAAGTTTAGTTTAATATAACGTAAACAATTTTGACACTAATATCTAAGAATATTTCGAATACTGTATAAAATAATACTAGTGTGTAGAGGTGTCTAGATTTTTTAAATGATTGCAAAGTTCTCAAAAACACGGAGATGAGTACATGGGAATTTGGTGAACTGTGAATACTAAGAACTGTAATGTGTTATACACTATCTAGTCACATGTAATAAAATTGACTGTGTCAAGGAACATACACGGTTCTGTAACTTGTCATATCAGGTCATTGTCCCTAAAGCATCTGTTTACTTCTTTTTTTATTTCAACACACATTCTGGGCATTGTTAGGGTTGTAGTATTCGTTTTCTTAGTAAAAAATGTCTTACAAGGTCATGCAAGCCTTCTATTTGTGGTTTCAATACATCCTAAATATACAATATAACTAAATGGATAACTAAAACAAATAACTAAATATAAAAATAAACAACGTTTATGAATACTATTTTTTAAAATTGTTGGTCGGTAGCAGAATTACCGTTTCTGGTGATTTGTAGTCACTTTCTAGCAATACATTAATTTTAATTCCCTTATCAGTGCACTACTTGGTCTTAAGATTTTTTGCTAATTCTAATATTAATATTTTTATGCCTAATTTGAATATTAGTTGCTGCCTCCAGACTTTTGTTAGCTTTAAAAATGCCTGGGAATACTTCATATTAATCATTGTATTAAGATTAATTAAGAATTGCATTCGTATTAATTCACATGAAAATTTACTGTTTGTTACCGAGAAATTATTCCTCATAATCCAGCGGATGTGAAAATTTTCTTTGTCTCTTTCTTCGTGATTTCCAAATTTATTTATGTTCGTATGAGGGCGGGCTTTCTGACTTTTTGGAAATTATTTTAAATACCTAAGATCCGTCTTAAAAGGTTATAAATACTCATTTCCTTTCATAACTGAACAACACGAAAGCGGTATATCGCGAATTTATGGCATTATTTTTCTCCGGCGAATTATTCATCATGACTAAGAGTGAAACCAGAAGGTGATGATATTTCCTTACACGATCCTGACGCACTAGTAGTTTATTATGCCATTTACGTAGGTATTTTTTGTGCACTTTATATGCGATAATCGTGAACGTCTACAATTCAGGAAATTAAAGTGTAATTTCCAAGTTTAATTTATGTCGTAAAATGTGTTTGCATGGGCAGCTAAAGTATTCATCAGCCATAACAAGAGCAATGCCACGAGTCATTTGTTTTACTTTATCTTACGCTTTAGTTCGTGTACTTTTGTATCCATTCCTTCATAGTGATGTTTGAAAGCAAAATGAAACCGTTGTTACAGGGTACAGAGACAGGAAGCAGAATCACGTCTGTTGACATTGCGTTTTTCTTTCGTCTGTGGTAAGTTTAAGATTTATGAACGTCACTAAATGTTCTCAAAATGATGAAGGAACAAATATTTTCTTTGTTAGGAACAGAATTGATTTACAATTCTATTGATATTGATATCTCTAATACAAGGTGTGCCATATTTGTTATACGCAAGAGTAAAGCAGATTAAGTCAGACAAACTCAGTATCTCGAGTTAGAAGAATGTGATTTCGGGTGCAAGTAATATATGTCAAATCACTAATTGGATGTTTAAAAAGTTTTTCTACCTAATAACCTTCAGTATTGTCGACGACAATTTGTGTGATGGTCATTTAAACTTTCAGAATTCGCTGTGAGTACGGGTTGTTTCTGACAATATGTATGTCAACTTTCTTGCCAGCAGTTGTAATCGCAATCACACAAAGATCTTCATCATCCAAGTATCCTTTTCTAAGATTTTTTTCCTGAATTTTTACATCATTTTTATTCATTATCTCACTCATGGGACCCGATACATCGGGAGACCTTTGCCAACGTTATTACCTTTGGCAAGTTCATGACCTCGTGGTGTTTGGAAATATTTACTCTGAGAACATTTAGAAAGACAGTCAAAAGGAAGGAAAAAGGAAAGATAGGAAGAAAGAAGGAAAGTAAAAAGAAAGGAGGCAAGGAACGAAGGAAGGAAACAAGGGAAGAAAAAAGAAAGAAAGAAAGAAAGAAAGATAGAGCAGTAAATTAAATTTCAACATGAGCGTGAAAGTTATACGATGTGTTCATAACTGCAGCCCAAAAGAAGGAATGACTATATTTTGTATACATAATATCATACACCCTATATCAATCATTAAGAACGTGTTATAGTGTGGGATTTTGCTATGTATGTTCATTTATTGAAAACATACTAGTTTCGACTTTTCGACTCATATTTTAATTACCTTCTACAATAAGCAAGTTAAAAAACTTAATTATAATATTTTATGAAAATGTTTAATAATAAACAAAAACGGCTTTTGAAGTATGCACATTGACTCCTTTTTCTAATCAACTTGATTCGCTTCTTTGTACATTTATTTCTGCCGTGATACTCATTATAATATTGAGGTTATAAATGTGACAATACATTAAGATAATAAATGAAAACATTGGCAAAAATATATCATCAGCAACAATACCAAAAATATATCATCAGCAGATCAATGAGCATTGGCTTTTAAACGTGATTTGTCATCAGAAAACTGCACTGTGATCTTAGAATTAAAACGTTTACATTGTGTCTTCAGAAATATCATTTAATCTCAATCTGGGAGATTAAATTAAATCTGTCTTATCATAACATTTTATCTAAGGAGTGTTGTTTGTTTACATCTCTTTGTCGATCTTGGTATAAAAAACTACTGAAACATAATCCCCGTTGACTGGACGATCTTGACTTGCAAATGTGAAAAGTATTTTTTGAAGTTAATCTAAGCGTGTTGTACAGCTTTCTAAAGAGTGCACACACAATGGTAACACACAAGAATGATGAAACAAATCACGAATGATGAATAATATGTGGCAGATATTTACTTATAATTAAATTATTTACTTTTATATGAATCAGATTTGAACGATGAAACTCAGTTAGAAAGTACATAAATGTAAATACTTATTTGAAAAAAATACTAGTTGTGTAGTATTTTATATTTTGAAGTAAACTGCAACTATCAAATAATTCAAGCAGATGTCTCTACCAAAGTTTTTATTTAATCAATAATCTGCATTGGATGGATCAGCCATCACAGAATAGAGAGAAATACAAGGAAATATAGCGATAAACACTTCCTTTTCATTCCCATGTTTTGTTTCATTTTCTAAAACTTTGCTTATTGCTATTTCTCCCTTCCTTTTATTTATTTTGTCATAAAGATCTTCTTATTCATTTATTTTCATTATGTAATTTTGTTTTGAAGATAAAATAATCAAAGTAGGGTTATTTTTTCTTTACAGTGCCACCAGTAGATCAATGAAGAACAATATTGTCAACAATCTCTCCACTTTCGGTATATGTAACAGTTCGATCTCCCACTTTCGGTATATGTGACAGTTTTGGCTCCAATCACTAGCGTCTGGGAAAAACAACCCTGGAGACAGAACTAAGAACGACATCTGTTGGCTAATGAGTAGACATCGACTTTTAGGACAAATGCCTATTTAGTTCCTTTAGGATGTTGTGGAAAATAATTGCAAATGTTTACGAATCATGAAAAAATTCCTCCACTGAAAGCATCTAGTAGAGCCTAAAACGTTTTAAAAGGATTATTGGTGCTTATTTTAATACTTTTCTTCTCCTGAAACAAGTAATTTCAAAGAATTATCATAATGTAATGACTCATATTAAAATAAGTCATTAAAATATAATAATTTGTAAATAAAATATTTTAAGTTGTTATACCTAATCGCAAATACTTTCCCAAATTTCCCGAAATGCCACTATTCCCTGATAGAATACGCAATCGACCACGCTCCGAAATCTCTCTACCAATAACCGAACATACATAGTAATGTGATAAGTCAGGAACCTCGGGTTTAATTTGAACGGGAAAATCGGCATCCAGCGTTAGTTGATTGATTGATTAGTGATTCCGGACGCGTCAACTCCCGAGATCATTAGTCCCGGAAGTGTAGTACATGCTTTTCATCGGGAGGTGGCGGTGATATTCCCTTGTTCACTGATCTTCCCGCTTATATTACGATAGCCACATAGATGGGAGGAATTTTCAATAAGTGAGTTGAAGATAGACAGTCGTGCGTAGGAGTTTCATCCGAAGCACAGCTAGGGCAAATCGCGACCCCGTATTAATTTAATGGGAATTATTAAATCCTATTAAGTACAAAGTAGTAGAGGATATTCCGGAAAAATATTTAATTTATTCTAATGATAGGCAAGAACGCAATAATTGGGATATTGAGGACATTCCATGGACAACATTCAGCCTGAATTCATCCGAGAAGTACATCTCAGAAGTCATCGCAGTAAGCTTGCGAGCTTTATTCAAAGTCGTACGAGACCTTACTGTTTTTACAGAAAAAAGTTAATCATTTCATTAATGAGCTCAATAGAATATATAAAAATGTCAGAATAAATGTTAATTTTTTATTTCTTGAGAAAAGAAAAGGCTGATAATTTACAGTAATTGTCATCAATTCAATAATTGGATTTAATCAATAGAACTTCCAAGAATCGTGATTCTATATAGTATTACACCCCACATGCAAGAGGTAAAGAGTAAAATGTTATATGTCGAAACCAATGATTACAATTGACAGTGAAATTAATAAAATAATATTTAACAGAGAATTTATGAACATAGCAGGGCAACGGAAGAAATAATAATATTGATAATAGTAGAGGAATTTCTCTCCTACTATTGTATAATTTATTATACATTATATTATATAATACATAATATGGTTAGTAAATAATATCAAGATTTAGTAATATTCAGTATCGTATAAGGAAGGGGTAGTTCACAGTAAGGCTCTGCAAGCCAATATAAAGAGGATGTCCGTCTCCGATCAGCACGCACTTCTTAGGCAATTGCACCCATTCCCGGATCAAATGTGATGTTGACAGGTTGAGAATGAAAAGTGAAAAGGAATAAATGAAATGAAAAGAAATGAAAATAATACACTTGTCACTCGTATAAAATATGTAAAAATACTTAACTTTCCTGAAAAAAAAATGCCTAATTTAATCCTTTTGTTATCTGTTTTAGATGCCAAACACAACTTTTCATATATAATGTTTTTTACGGGTGTGGTTAAATCATTTTTGTAACCTACTTTAAGTGCCTAAAACGTTACTTTTCATGCCTGATAGTGCCTAATTTCATAATTTTATAATATATTTCAGGTGCCTAAATCAATTCTTTTTTGTCTAAAATTCCGAGGTCTACTTAGTGTTACAAATTAGGATGCGTATTCGTGATTGACCATACTCCCCGCAGGGGGAGGGTAGATGGACGCAAGGTCTGAGGCTCTTGGTGGAGGCGGAAACGTCTACCCTAACCCGAGTTTCCCGGTGGTACTCACGTCGTTAGCGCCAAGGTGGGTGCTGTTAGGAGGCAGGTCCGTGGCTAACCGTGTTGCCAGGCTCGTTCGGTATCCCATCAGTTGCGCCCGTATCCGCCGACCTTTGGGAAGGATCGGACTCGGGACTTGCTCCCAAACCCACATATTTAAGTCCGACAGGAAACACGAATCTCCCTACCGGAAACGGTGTCTCAGTATATCAGCTGATATCACTGCAGTGCCTCTGGCCGGGAGGTCCTTGGTTGGAGTCCCGACGGCGGCAGCATTTTCGACACTAGCTTTTCAGCTCGGTCGAATTCAGTCGCTGTCTGGAGGAGAATTCTAGCGGCCGGCTGCTCTGATCGGTAGTTTGCCCGTGGTTTCTCCTATCGACACCAAGCAAATGCCGGAGCAGTACCCTAAGAAACGGGACCCCGACCACGTGCGATCTTTCCTACCTCTTCCTTGTACTATCTTCTCCCCTTACACACACACTTACACTAACATGCACTACACTATCACACATTCCGGGAGACCGATCGGGAGCTAAGAGTTTGTCCTGGCTGGGGCGTTGCCCCGCTGGTGGGAGAGTTCTGGTCGGAGAAAACCCCGCTAGCCGACGGTAGGTAGACGCCGGATCTGGCCATCCAGCGGGGGAAGATCACTGCCTACACTCAAGGAAAACATGCACTAAACTTACGGGACTAATAACCTGAGCTGTTGACGCAATCGGAATCACGAACAACCAACCAATGAACGAATCTGATGCCAGATGCTCTAGATTCTGGCGACATTCAAGTCGACAGTGTTAAGAGGATGCAGGGAGGAGACGGGTTGGGGGCCCCTTCGGCCGGCCCTGGCTCGTCGGGGCAGTCTCCGATACTCATGGGCAAAGCAGTAGGGATTCATCTCGGCGTGTGGCGAGTGGTCCTTCATTAGACTCCGGTGCTAGCCTGGACAGCCAGTAGCTCTGAGCTGGCAGAATGGCCCCACTCTGGCTTAATTGGAGAGGCGCTCCGGTGGCGTTCCGGTGATTCCGGATGGCAGCGCAAGGTGTACTTATACACCCGAGGGGGATGAGGACAAAAGCCAAAGAGCTTCGGAGCCCACTCTGGGGAGCAATGTCCTTGGCACAAGTAAGTGTAGAGTAGTAGCGTTCGCTGGGAATACGCTGATCGTACTCAGGTCTGTGGGAGTAAACTCGTACCCGTGATGGTCCTATACAACAAGGGAGTTCAAATGCAAGATTTGGGTCCAGATTGCCCATGGTGGTCCCAGTGTCGTGTTAACACACGGGCCCAAGGAGGCGGCCTAGGGCCCCCAATGTTCATGGGCCTCCGATAGTTTTTAAAAATTATTTAATACTCAGTTTTTCAAAAAATTAAATAAAAACGTTTAAAAAAGTGATATATGATTGAACTATACGCAATAAAACGGCTTAACGCGCATCATTGGATAATAAAATTTATAATATGAAATCTTGCTAGTTGATGCGTATCAATTTTAAATTGTACTATTCAATAAAAAATTAAAACTATTTAATTTGTAGTATTTTTCAGTGTAATTATAAATCTCTTATTATATATATATATATATATATATATATATATATATAATTATATATTATATATATATATATATATATATATATATATATATATATATTGAATAATGTAAAATTGAAACAATAAGACATACTTTCAAAATACTATAAAAAATACAAAATACAATTGAATTGATAGAATTTTCTTTATATTTCAGAAACGAAATTAGGAGGAGTGAAAGTAAGAATAGAGGACCCCCAAATTAACGTAGGCCCTAGGGCCCCCAATGCTGTTAAAACGGCCCTGGGTGGTCCGATGCAATGGCCGCTAGCTTTCCACTAGAACAGATCGCACACGAGCATCACCTCCCCCCTCCTCATTCAGCGGATTAACACAATGAGCACCAAGCATGAGCATTTTGCCTGCAGATAAGCGCTGGGCCAGGGCACCCAAAGTGGGCTCGCCATACGGCATATTATGGAACAAGCTTATCTCAGAACCATAATTCTTGCATTTGAGCAGCGATGCTCTACAGAGTAAAACAGGATGTGCCCTCACCCGAATAAAGGCGAGACACGTTGGGGAGAGTGCGGTGGAGGTGCATTCTGACGGAAGTCGAGATGCTAGGAAGTGTCGGAGTAAACTAATACGGGTGAAATTAGACTATGTGGGAATACAGTTGAAGGCGGGATGCCCAAACAGACTGTACAAGTGTCATACACAGTCAATGTGCATAACTTCCCCAAGATGTCTAGTAATGCCCCTTTCCGTGTGTTTTCCGATCAACATCAAGTGAACGCAGGAGCAGTACCCTAACAAATGATCCACGAACCATGCGCGATCCTTCGTTCCTCGTCCTTTTCTCACCCCTTATCTAGCACACACTTACATGCGCTACACTACCACACGTGACGGGAGACTAGTCGGGAGGTTAGAGCTCGTCCCGGTTGGCGCGATTCTCCGCTGGGAGATACCTGGCTGAGGAAAACTCGCAAATCGACGTGTAGGTCGTTGTCAGATTTAGCCATCCAGTGGGAAGATCACCACCACCTCCCACAATAAAAACACACACTGCACTAATGGCCTTAGTAGTTGGCGCGCCCGGAAACAACAATCAATCATTCAATCAAGCCATGGAGCAACGACTGTGAGTGTTGGCTTCAAAAGGATGTGCGGGGACGGGACAGGGCCAATCGGAGTCATCGGCGCCTTATCAGGCGGGGGCGCGGGCGTGTGGATACGGTGGGGATATGGGGGAGGGGCTGGGAGGAGTGCCCGGGGACGCCCTCACACTGGCCAGCACCGCCGCCGGCCGGCGACAGCCCGACCTACGACCAGCGCAGCCGGGGGCAGGATGCACAGGCCAGACGCCATTCTACCACCGAGGGTCAATTTTCGTCAGTCATATGACGAAAATGGGTACTTGATACGAACGAAACAGATAGGGAGAATTACTTTTCCGCGAGTGAGACATTTGTTAAAGGAATACAATTTGTTTACAAATATTATAATTATAAAATTGTGTCTTTTAAAGGTGAGGCTCAGGTCATTAGGCCTGTTCGTTTCTCTAAACAGTTGTCTAACCAGAAATGTTTACATATTTTAAATATTATAACGAAGAGGGCTGAACTTTACATTTACTTTTACATTGTGATTCATATAAAAAACAATCATAATCAATCTAGCGGTTCTACTGCAGCATGCACTTTCTTACAGTATTTGTAACGCTTACTTAATGTTGTATTACCGTTTAAACGAACATTTTTTTGTAATTTGTGTAATTTATTAAATATTAAAAGGTTATATCAAAATAACTTCTACGTCAGGTTATTCAGTAAATTCAGCTCCATCCATTCAGTTTAAAGACGAAATTTAGAGCAGTTTTTGAAAAAAATTCTATTTTTCAAATTTCCTTTATTTCATGCAAAATTAAGCAAAAGTATATATTTTTTTGAAAAAATGTACATGTCTTTATTTAAAGATCTAATAATGCAGAATAGATTTCTTTAAGAAGAAAAATCTCAAATTTCAATATAGTAGTTGTAATAAGACGCCGAAAACATAACTTTTCAATTTTCGAAAATTCAGAGAAATCAAAATTGGACCTTCGCTGTTTTAAAAATGTACTTTACTCATGCGAGAAAATATCATTTGAGAAAAACTTAAATTTGTGTACTTGTGATAAAATATTAAATGCGTGAACTTGTACAAAGGGTACTTTGCTCGTTTAAGAACCAATGAAAGAAAACATTTGCAGACATCGAGAAAATTTTGGAAATGTCGTTGGGGCTACATGTAAAGAGGTTCCCAAAAGCAAAATATACGTTTCAAATTCAAGGGGCTGCGACATCACCCAGATCGATTAGGGAATAGCAATGCTGGCGAAAATCCTACCTTTATTATTATCCGCTAACGTTGTTAACAGACGGACAGACAAGCAGGCAGGCATTTTGTCGCAAACCAATTTTTCGGTATCAAGAACCCACAAAAAATGGAGTTGATTCTGACTACACGACATTTTGGAGGAAGTTATTTTCTTTACCAAATAGGAATAAGAATTTCAACTTTTTCCGCATCAGGGACCCACAACATGGTTTTTCCTGTCGACAGATCAGCGTGTTTCGCCGCAATATTACGTGCACTTAAACTTCTCTATACTATGCGAGTAACACGTACGCGAGAAAGTAAAACTGTCCTTAAATCCACCATCTACATTCTGATTTGCAATTTCCAACTATCCATCAGATCACTACAGAATATAGTAAAAAATACGAAAAAAGACTTGAAAACCACCCAAATTACCTTGCAGTGAACATCCTGGACAACAGTGAAGACCTCAGAAGATTGAAACGACACCCCCCCTAGATCTCAGCCATAAATATAAATAAAATTGTAACAAAGATGACAATGTAATTGCAATGGTCATTTAGAAATGTAGTAATTGGTGGTAAGTGCTGTCAAAGGACAACTCTTCACTCAAGTTGTTTTTATTTCTAAATAATTCTCCGAATGTTTATGTTAAGAACAAATTGTGAATAAACAGTTTAAAAAAATCCACCATCACCTGTAAAGATCGTACCGAAGAGACCTAACGATTCTTCCTTTTAGCCACTAATTTTGTTACGTGTGGTTTTTCAGTGTGACCGTAGAAAGCCCTTTCACCTCAGTCCAATTTGGCCACGAACTAACGTATTGCTTTGAGCAGGGAAGTCGCATTCTGAACAAAATTTGAATAAGACTTGAACGTTACAATTAGAGTGCTTATAATCCAATACCTTCTCTAAGAACTTTTTCCGCTCCCTCGGTGCTCAGATATGTCATGTAGTCTGTGAGGGCTTCACGAATACACCAAATACACTTTCTTCCGTGAATCTGACTTTACTATTGCGCCATGGTACATACTATCTTTTTCCATCACGACGTTTGAAATGGGACATTCAATGCTCTCCAATCTTGAAAACCATTGAATATTTGAAAGCTTTTTCGTCACTAGAGATCTTCTGGTGTAGTAGTAGCCTATCGAGTTTCATGCCCTACAGCTTTCATATCGCCCTGAGTGTTTGAACGATATATTTCAGAGTGAGGGATTCTTCGTCTTGGCTGGAGTACTTCCAGGATGGCCCCTCTGACAATCTCAGTGACTTTTCATGATAGTTTTCTGTGTATACAGCGAATTATTCATAGCTGCCTATGAAATAAATCAGCTGTTAGGATGTCATTCAATCGGAAGATTCATAGAGATCATAGTGACGTCATTGTAGTGACGTGATTAGATGGCACCGTAACAGCGGATGAAATGTCACAAGTAGCATTGAAAAAATCGCAGTATAGAAGCAGATTTGCAAAGCGGATATGTAATGTCATATGTATTTTGCCCATTGTTTTGTAAACAAAAAACTGCAAATAAAATTTATATTAACAAAATCAGATATTTAAAACTTGTCCACGTAATGGATGCCAATACCGTTGAGCTATTTGTAATTTGAACACCACAATGATCTGTGTTGACCCTCATGGATGATGAAAATGAACCAGAAACAGATTTGAAGTGAAATTAATATGTTTAAGAATCTCAAAATATCTTAAATCGGACTATACTATCGGATATACTAGAATTAAGATCAGGTTTTTGATTTTAAAAGCTACTTTCAAATTAAGTGTACAATATATACTGGTTAAAATGAACCTAAAAAGCGTTTGTATTGGATTAAGAATTTCACAAACGTGTGAAGACATATTTCATTTTTAATATACTCATAAATAATGCGAACAAAGGGCATACTATTTCCATATTATCTGAAAAGAGTGGTTCATAGAGAAGGTTTTTAAGTTAATTTATAACTTAACTCCCGGAAATCCGAACAGCAAAGACGTCAGAAGAGGCACTCCGTTGCACAGGGAAAGATGGGAAATTCCGTAATGCTCCGTTTGTAAGCGAACAAGATAACTTTGAGGAAACACAAAAGAAAAGAACGAAATTGCACGTGCGTCTACTTCGTTACAGGCAAGTTGTAGGTAATGGATGACTAAGTTGTTTTAGGACATATTTCTAAAAAGTCTCCGGAATTGTGTTATTCTTCTCTCTTCGTAATAGAAAATACTCAATGGAACTACAGTCATCTCTTTGTTTGTGGCACTCCACAGCACTTTCTCTTTCACACTGACATAATTCGTTTTATCCTGGAATCGCCAGAATGAGGGATGATGAGAGTGTTCGACAGTCAAGGTTGAGTACATTCTTACTCCAAATTTGAATGCTGGGTCACTCAAACTTCTGAATAAGTCACCAGTTGGGTGAAAACAAATGTTTCAATTGGTGCGAATTATCCTCACTGACAAAAAATGCATTGATGGTAGAAAGAGATACACGATATTCACAAAAATAGGTGTAAGATCTGCAATGGACAAATATTTATATGTAGGAGAGAAAATGCGCAATAATCAACGAGTAAGTCAACCTTTCTTGCATTTTAGACATATTTAAAAATGCGATAAACGCAATTTTCTCTCAAGAAGACCTATGATACGAAAAGTCACTTCACATGGTGTGCATATCCACCACCAAACATGAATGGGTAAGAAATTTGGACTCCGTACAGACTAGGACACGCTATCTTAACAATTGTTGAGACAACTCATTGGGAAGCCCTACCCGGAGCCCTACCCGTCTTGGGGCCTACCCGTCTTGGGAGTAGGGCCGTATTCAGAGAGAATGTTGGGGACAATTTTAGTTCAAACAACCCTTGCCCTCTCATGTAAACACCTCTTGCCATTTTTAAAAATTCTAAACTATTATTAGTTTAAATTTAAAAATGTGTATTTGTGTCGATAATACTCCTTTTGAATGTAATGTCATCAATATGTGATAATTGTTTTGAATAAGTCGAGTAAAACTGCAAAAAGTATGGCTGGAAGGAATAACAGGCATCTCCAATTCCCTCGGGGTGCACCACTGCGTTGGGTTTGTTTCTCAGTGAGTGTATGTGTCACCAAAGAGCAGTCAAAACTACACATATTTGAGGCAAAGCGAAGATGCAGGTTGTTGATTAGCTATCTCTTCTTTCCAGATGTTCAAACACAACACACTTGCAGAAGGCAGTTATGTTTTATCAATCGTTTGCTCCATAGACATCAACACGGTAACACAAAAAGTATCACGATATCATCCTGTCATTGTTTTCAACAATATGCAGATCGGTTTCCAGTTATTCAATCATCATAAAGTTATAAATTTCTTTATATTTCTTGGACGTTGTATGGTTTAACTTCGACCTTATAAGGATGTGTCTTTTGCAGACATTTTTACCTAAAAGTGCAAACAAGAAAACTGACGTAACTTGACACACAAAATCAATAATTTATCTCTTTACAATTATTTTGAATAAGGGATCCCACTACACTGTTACTATTTTGGATAAAATACAGTGGTTTTCTCGAACTTCTTTATCTTTTAAAACATCGAGATACACTTGGTCAATGCTGCCTACAGACAGAGCATTATTATGTAAACATTAATATGCTTACTGACTTAAGTCAGATACGATGCGCCGTAGCTCACCCATCTCTTTCCATCGTGGTTCAAATCTCTTTGCTTCCCTTTCCTTGGTTGAGAGAACGTATCAATTGAGATGGCGATCCTTGAGATGGCGGGTCATTTAAAAAACAGTTGATATTCCTCTTGTTGTCACCCAAGCTAACACGGGGACTGTCACAATTAAGGGTGTTTGTATACATTCTTACATTTTTAGTATAAAGGCTTCAAAGGTTTCTTGAAAAGACAAAACTTTCCAGCGAAAATGAGCTCAAAATTACGCTTTTCATAAACAATAAGCCGACATTTTCTCAAAAACGGTTCCAAATTGTGTAGTGAAAATTTTCATGTAGAACTAGAATTTACTCTTCTTTTATATTTTTAAAGTCGAATTTGAATTCTAAAATTAGGTGCCCTAAAAATTGAGACAATGTAAAAATGTACGTATGTGTCTTTGTAAAACAATTTCCTCAATATAAATATTATATGAATGTAAACTTCTAAACCGTCGTATCAACTGATGCATACTATAAATATTGTTCTCCATTTTCTGTAGTCAGTTAATTTTGAGAATTTTTTTATTATTGAGTGCAATGATGATCGATTTAAATGCTGAAAAGTAAATTTATTGGCCATGTTATTATCGAAACGAATGGTGTCAAAGTTATTCAGATACTTACATTCAATGTTATCACACATAGTAAAGACCCAACATGTGTAAAAGTATGGTTATTGAAAAAGGGTTACACATTTTCTCTAATTTTTTTCTTGAATATAGAAAAGGAGGAGTATGATTATAAAAAAGGAGCAGGTCCTATTTTCGTTGAATTCTCTGAATGTTTGGAAATTGCAAAAGTTACAAATAACACAAGAATATATTCCTGTTGTAGCACCACTAGTTTGATTGGTATTTTTCCCGGATGCATTACGTAATAAACGTCAATTCTTTTATTTTAATGGTGATGCGGGAAATAAGTTTTTATTATCCCGGTTGACAGAAGTACCTAGTTGTTATTTCCGGTCTCCGTGGTCCTGTTCCTGAAACCACACTTACCTAGCACGCGACTGGCTTGTGTGTGGCCAAAAGTGGCTACTAGTATTCTGCATTTTCTTTGCTGCTTACATTTCACAACAACAGATTCATTCACGTGGCTCACTCAAAAGTATGGCTCACTCAGTGCTAAACTTGAAATATGAATCAGCTCGTGTTGGAAGATTGCAGCGATGCACTTTTATTATTGGAAAAATACGTCAGCATCGTTTAGGATCGCTGTTTGTGCCTCGATGGAATTTTTTTTTACTAAAATATCTTTAAAAATGCAAAGTTGTTCACTGAGTGTTATATCAGAATGTTATATCATCAATCTGTTGCATCATGCCGAGTATTTGCAATGAGTTGTTTTTTCTTATCGTAAGATAATATATTTATTACTATTCAATAACTCTATTGTAAAAACATTATTCTAATTTTATATGCGATGAATATAAAAATAAAATGCAATGATGTATTAATACGATCGCTTTTAAACATTCAGTGTATCTATACCAACAGTAAAATTCACTGAATATTTTCAAAGGCTTCTCCACCAGCGGGTTCTACTAAAGTAAACGAGACACTACCACTTCTATTGTTCTGGTGTTAAATGTACTCAAGGAACGAGACGAAAACATGATAGGAGCGCGATGTCTGTTCCGTCTTCACGAACACTGTCAATATCTTTAATTGCCCTTGTTGCGATGATGCCTTTTGGTTCGCTTACTAGAGTTCATGATACATTAACTATCCTTATTTATTTTCGTTTATGCAGATAAATTTTGTATCAAATTATCATGTTGTTGTTGTTTTACATTCTACTACACAAGTGATCACCGAACTCGGCAAATATGACTGGGTACAGTCAGGCACAAACGCGGCACAGTGAAGCGAACGTAGAGAGAGTCCCCATCACTCTAGAGAGCCCGCTGCTCCGAAGACGGGGTGGGGGAGGAGAATAACGAAGGGGTAAGAACCGCTCTACAATACGTAAAGACGTATTGTTTTAGGTATTGTACCGCTCTACAATACGAAACGTATAGAAATTTGTAAGGCGAACATCGCAGGCAGCTTCACAACACGACGGGAACGCCAAACTTGACGGGAACGGGTGGGATGGTCAACATTTATCTTGACCTGGGAACGGAAGCCACTCGACCAATGAAAGTGCAGCAAATTGCAGCGAAAGTTTCCAGCTGATCGAGCGCGCGTCACTGGTTTGGAGCGGAGTTGAGAGTGTGGTGCAACATTTGGGTTGTTTTTGTTCTTTTTAGTAATTACAGTATGCTTTTATGTTCATGTTAATAATTAAAATTACATTTCGCTCAAAAAAATAATTTTTATATGTTTCGTTAAAGTACATTGAAATCGTATGTTTATTGGTAAAATTTTCATTAATTGTATTTTCCGTAATTTCGTAGTAGCTTTTGCATTTCTTCACTCTCATGATTTTTTTAAATATATTCTTTCGCTAAAGTATGCATTATTAATAGCAGCACACGCAAACAAGTGACAGAGCAAAGCAACGGCAAAGCAAAGAGTGAACAGAGTAGCGTAGCTAGAAGTGCTTTCGTTTCGGCAACTGTTTCTTGGCGTTCTCTTTTTGCCGCTACAGATGCATAGAGCCATTCCTCTTCCCGTTGATTATAGTGAAGCGCACATACCTCCCGTTCCCGTTCCCGACCTCGCCTTCGCTTGAATGATTGATTGATTGATTTTTTCGTGTTTCGAAAAAATTGATTTTTTCGTGTTTCGTGTTTGTGGCGCGTCAACTACTCTGGTCATTAGTCCCTTTAGTGTAGTGCATGTTTATCTTCTCGGGAGATGGCGGAGATCTTCCCCCGCTGGATGGCGAGATCCGGCGCCGACCTACCGTCGGCTAGTGGGGTTTCCCCCTAACCTGGACTCTCCCACCAGCGGGGCACCGCCCCAGCCGGGACAAGCTCTAAGCTCCCGACCGGTCTCCCCGAATATGTAGTAGTATAGTGCATGTTAGTGTGTGTGTGTAAGGGGCGAGGATAGGACAAGGAAGGGGAAGGACAGTTCGGCGCGGTCCGTGGCCCGTTTGTTAGGGTACTGCTCCGGCATTCGCCTGGTGTTGATCGGAGAAACCACGAAAAACTACCGATCAGAGCAACCGGTCGCTTCTTCTCCAGACAGCGACTGAATTCGACCTAGCTGAAAAGCTAGTGTCGAAAATCCTGCCGCCCTCGAATCTAGAACCTCTCGGTCAGAGGCGCTGCAGTGACATCAGTTGATGCACTGAGCTACCGCTCCCGACCTCGCCTTCGCGTTGCCATTCCCGTTCGAGGGCTATTGTAGAGCAGTCATAAAGACCGTGCTTTCGGTGGAAGTTCCCAGAGAGGCGCTGGTAGGAGCAATTATGGATTGACTGATTGATTGAATAGTGATTCTGGATGCGTCAAGTAAAGATGTCATTAGTCTCGTAAGTGTAGTGCATGTTTTTCATCGGTAGGTGGAGGTGACCTTCCCCTGGATGGCGAGATCCGACGCCGACCTGAAAGCACATGGGGTGTAGCTTCTTCACGACAACACATCTGCGCTTACTCCTCACATCGCAGAGAATATTGTTAAAGACTATGGCTTTAAGAAGATGAACCTTTCACTCTACAGTCCAGATTGAGCACCTTGCAACGTCTACCAGTTATCAAAGTTGAAGAAAAATCTTCGGAGAAGAAGAGTTTCAGACGAGAGTGAGGTGAAAGAAACAGTTTTTTAATATTTTGCAAACACAAATTCGAAGTATTTTTCCAATGGACTAGAAATGTTAATATGCTGATGTGCAAAGTGGATTGGAATAAAGAATGATAAACGTGAAAAGTTATGTAATTTTTTTTTTCACAGGAAGAAGTTAATGAGGCCAGGAATTTAAGGAACCTTCCACGTTTATTGATATACAGGTCAAAATGGTCACACCATACGCCAGAAAATAATGTATAAATTTACTATGCAGCTTGGCTACGATCGTTAATGAATGAAACCTCCGAAAACGCAATACGTAGAGCTCGTGTTATTTATGGAAATATAATTTTTAAAATTGCATATTTTAGTGTGGAATTTCACAAGATTACGATTTTCTCCGTAGCAAATTTATTTTGGAAGCATTTCACATTTGTTTAGAAACTAAAATAATAAAAGAAACAAAAATATCTCCTCTCTCCTCGCATTTGGGAATCACTATAATCATTGCTTTTAGATATTTATACAGCGCTTTTAGATATTTAAATACAGAACGTGTGCGCGCAAAGAGTATGTCGTATGTATACATTTAAAGGCTCGGGAGTAATATATAGTAACCCTCAAAGTTAAAGTTTTCTGATATTAAAATTTTCGTACGCTTCCATCTGCAGTGATGATTCTCAAATAGTCCAAATTAGGGCGCATAGTTGTCGCCGGGCAGTTGTAATCTTTATGTACCCCATTGAAAAACCCGTTCCAGCAAAAATTTTTACTTGTTTATTCTTCGCAAACTTTTCCACATGGGTTACCATGCTTTACACCTGAACCCTTCAAATGTGTATATATGTTACACTATTTGCAGAGAAACCTTGTTGAGGAAGTCGTTTTCCACTCAACTAAAATTACGCAATTTTTTTCTTTAAATGAAAGGAAGTGGGTCCTAAATGTGATATAACGCGCCGATTTTATAGAATAATTACTAAATATGATTAACATCATAAAATTAATAGAATTCATGCTCATTTACATTTGTTCATTAGTTCATTTTGTAGAGCGAGTTGCAATAGATATTGAAATCAGTCATCGTTACGTCTGTCGCGAGGAAGCATGTCCGTGTGGAGTGTGAAGTGAAGAATTGTGAAGGCAAAGATTGCGCGTTTTCTAAGAGCGATGTTCAATGCCGAGTGATTCTAAATGCGAAGATCAGCGCGTGTATATAAAACCGACCAATATTGATGAGATTTCACTAGATTCGTTTTATTCTTCAAAATACGTTGAACGTGCTTCAAAACTCATGAAGACAACAAATTTATCAAGAGTGAAATTTTTCCTTCAGGACAGTCGAATATAAAAGACAGAAAAATACCAAAAATTGAATGATTGATTAGTGATTCCGGGCGCCGCAATTTCTAAGGTAAATGAGTCCCGTAAGAGTAGTGTATGATCCTATCTCGAGGGGTGGCAGTGATCTTCCCCCACTGAATAGTGAGATCCGACGCCGACCTATTAGTCGGCTAGCGAGGTTTTCCCCAACGAGGATTTCCCCAACCAGCGGGGCACGGCTCCAGCCGGGATAAACTCTAAGCTCCTGACCGGTCTCCCGGCATGTGTGGTAGTGTAGTGCATGTGTGTATGTAAGTAAGGGGTGAGGATACTAGAACAAGGAAGTATCGCGCGCGATCCGTTTGTTTAGGGTACAGCTCCGGCATTCGCCTGGTTTTGATAGAAATTACGGCGATCAGAGCAGTCTACCGACCAGAGCAGCCGGTCGCTCGAATTCTCCTCCAGACAGCCACTGAATTCGACCTATGTAGGCAGTGTCGTAAATCCTGCCACCGTCGGGATTCGAACCTTGGGACCTCCCGGTCAGAGACACTGCAATGACTTCAGTTGCTGTCCTGAGCCACCCCTCCCGGTTGTAACTAAAAAAATGAAATAAAATAAAGAAACGATGAAGTTAGTTAATGCCTTATTTTACGTGGGGAGATTCGGGCCATCATCAGGCCCGCTCTTCCGTCTGACCACGCAAATTTCTCTAAGCTCCTTTCACCATGTAGGGGAGAAAGTAGGTATTATGTTGGGCGACGAAACAGGCGATTTGAATTTAGCTCAGAGGCTTCATTTAAGCTTGAGGATCTTTAACAAGCAGGAAATCTACTACACGGGACAGCCGGCTTCACTTCCCCTCCGAAGGAAGGCGTACGAAGGATTTTTACGCGCATAAAAATCTACGGCTTCGATCGGGTTTCAACCCTCAAATTGGACACAAGAGCCCGGTACCGTTATACCACCGAATCCACAAGTGGACAACCGGGGACGCGCATATGAGACCGCGGAGTGTTGAAGTCTCTCACCGCGCAACCTTCGCGAGCGCCCTTCGCCCGCCTGCGGCCTCGCGGCAGGCGACAGAAAAGGTGATGTATCCGCCCAGGGCTCGTGTCGTCTTCTCACGCGGCGCCGCGAGCGCCCACCGCGGCTGGCGCTGCTACACGGAGGCGAAGGACGCGCGGCCCGACAAGGCTTCGCCCGCGATGGGAACAAACAAGGAACCGCTCCACCTGCCCTGGAAGCCACGCTCGCGTAACCCCGTGGATGCCTTTCGGATGGAGCCCCCCCCCCCCGCAACCGGGGCGGAATGACAAGTGTAAATACCAGTGGCGGCTGGTGCCCCAACAGACTGGATTGATTAATTGATTGTGAGTGATTCCGGGCGTGTCAACTACTATGGGCATTAGTCCCGCAAGTGTAGTGCGTGGTTTTTGCTCGGGAGGTGGCGGTGGTATGTTCCCCCTGCACGGCCAGTTTCGGCGACGACCTACCGTCGGCTATCGGGTTTTTCCTCAACCAGGTATCTCCCATCACCCGGACACCGCCCAGCCGGGAAAAGTTCTAAGTTCCTGACCGGCCTCCCGGCATGTGTGGTAGTGTAGTGCATGTTACTGTAAGTGTCCCAACAGACTGGAGGTTGCACCTACATCGAATGACGGAAATGTAATTTCCAAAATTCAAAATACGAATATGTAATAAAAATGTAAGCAATTCAAATTAATTAAAACTAAGTTAAATGAAAGTTTATATTGTAACATTACTTACATAATTTTATGCGACGTGTCCGTGTAACGTAATATTTATTTATTTAGTCAAATACAGTAAAAAACTGTGTGTGACGTATGGGGGAGAAAATCATCTCCGCACGCTTTTTGGGTGTCAGAATCCCTTCCCAACAATTTAACTATTAATAGTTGAAAGATAAAAATAATAGTAATAATAATAATAATAATAATAATAATAATAATAATAATAATAATAATAATAATAAATTTAAAAAAGCGAAAGATTAACTTTTCAAAAACTATTTTCGTTTCCGAATTATAGAAAAATAATTTGTTACGGAAAACGAAGGAACAGATATGATTTTTCTGTATTGCTAACAAAATAGAAACTCATCCTAAGCTCTACTACCACTACAAGACAAAGGAAAGCTCAACAAAACGTGCGCATAGTGAAGCTACATTAAGGGGCATCCAGAAGCAAATCAAGGGGCCATCTCAGTATTTGTTCAATGGATCATGGAAACTGGACAAAAACCCGATCGAGATGGGGATCATTGACCCGGAAGATGAAGTACATTGCAAATGTACAAATCAAAAGATGAATTACAGGCATATTAAGTCTTTTTTAAAAATTATACAATGCAAATATAAACTAATTCATTATACTATATCATTGTTTTGTTAAAGTAAACATTATTTTTCTTTTTGACGATCAGTATTGTGTCTATTTGTATAGAAACAGTTATGCAGCAGAAAATATTTTACTTTTAACTTAAATTTGTGTACCAATTTTAATTGTTTAATTTCATCTGGCAATGCGTTGTAAAATAACGTAGTAACTTCCTATTGTATGTGTATTTCGTATTGTAACGTGTAACGTATTGTATGTGGATTTCTTGTAGTGAGCTGTTGATACTGACACTTGATGAACATGATTTCTACGTCGTGTGTTGTAACTATAAATAACAGTATTACTTGGAAATATGTTCCCACCGTTAAGTAAGTCATTTTTGACAAATACTACAGTTTCATTTTGATCCACTGAGGACGCAACATCTTTAAGGAAAGAAAAAACGTCAGTTTCCATCAATGGCAATACACATCTCCAGCGCACGCGGTTCTGACTTTGATTTCAACTGGGCACTTAAGTTCGACACCACCACATTGCAAAAAGCACTATTGCTTATATGGTGTATATGTCAATTATGAAAGATCTTTGACACACATTCATATTCATAAGAACGCTTGCAAACTGCTGGCCAGCTGTTGCCATACTGGCTTCCGCGAGACACTAAGGGACATCTATTCAGAGCGGCCACCTTTACACGAAGAACTCATCAAATGTACGTTTTAAATCAACAAACCGAATATAAAACGAAAATAAATTCTTCAAATATTATAAACAATGCTTTGAATATCGCCAATAATTGACTGAACATGTGTACTTTGAATACAAGCAAACTTCATAGAATTACGTTGCAGTGAGTGAGACGAAGATAGAATATTGGTATCCCCCTGAGACTCCCTCCGTCGCCGCGCAGCACTACACAGCACCACTGTGCTGGTTGCCCAACCAAAAGTCAGCATGTTCCCCGTGTTAAACCGAAGGGCTAAAGAAAAAAGACAGCAAACCCAGTAGTACAACCAAGAGCGTGGTGCAATTCCTGGCAAGGCACCAGACGCCAGAGAGAGCGCCAGTTGGGACGCTAGTTGGTTTCTGAATGATTTCACATATATCGATATTGGTGCAATATATTGAATGTCATTAAAACGAAAATGTATATTCCTAAGATATTATGAGATCTTTTTCGATTATCTGGAGTTGTGCAACCGTGTAACTGAGGCACATGCCGCCAGTGGTAAAGACATGTACACAAACGGCCAAGACACGCGGGTAACCGCTAATACGGGGCTATCCGACCGAGTGCGGGGCCTGAAACCCGCTCTGCAGTTGAAAATGCGGAAGTGGAAGTGGCTGCTGCGAAACCTGCACCTGCTTCATTGCGGGTGTGGACCTGAGACCGAGACCACGGGCACAAAGGCGATGCGGGCTGACGGGGATGAAATGCCGTCCGGGTCCTGTTCACCATCCACGTTTGCCACCATTCACAGAGTACATGAGCCGGGAAGAGGATGAACTCCTAGGAGTGAATCCCAAATCAGTCTCCAGAATTCCAAAGTCTAAAACGGGTTTTGGAACTCCAGATTCGTCCTGTGATACTCATGGGGGTATCACGGAGTAGACTGCAGTGAGTGGGAGGGAAGAGAGCCCGAAGCCGCTTGGACCTCAGTTCGGGTGGCCCTCTGCTGCGCTCATGGCTAAGAGGGCTGTCAGCTAGAGAAGCGCGGCCTCACCCAGGCATCGAGTAGGAGGGCTTTGAGCTACGAGCAGGCGTTGGCCTGAAAGTAGTGCTACACCACTGGAAGGGTGAGAATAAGATCTTAAAGGAGAAGATGCCCACCCGTAGCTTGCTCCTCATAAGATGTAGACCAGATTCGATTCGAAAGCGATGGATGTATATGTGGATCAGTCAAAAGATAGTATGTGGGAGCATTATCATGCAGTTTGGACTTGATGGCGCCCTTTTTGCAAACTTTACACAGTGTTCATCACACCCAACAGACGTTTGGAAGAATTTCACTTCCTGATACTCCCAGCTCTGTCAAAAAAATGCACTACACCTCGCCGTTTCTCTTTACCGGCTGTGTAATGATGTCGAATACGCAGTGTTGCTGACCTCCCTTCGAGCACGTCTTACAGACAAACGATAGTACGGACCTTGCATGGTCTACCAAACCACACATAAACGTGTTCTAGCAGGGGTTGTAAACCCGGGGGTGGGCACCTGAGCTTAAGCTCTTATCCTCACTACCCGCCGACGCACAAGTACTCCGACAGTCTGGTATCCGGATCCCACCGGAATGCAGTTTGCCCTCACGGTAACCTCACCATTCAATGCCAGGTCGGGTCTCCCTGCCAGCTCAGAGCTCCTAGCTATCCAGACTAGTCCCGGAGTCAAAACAATGCGCTACTCACATGCGCCGGGACAAGTCCTTCTTTGCGCAGAGTATCGAGCCATTTCCACGACGAAGCCAAGTGCCCAACTGGGGACCTCCGGGTCGAAACTCAGGGGACTCGGAGCCCCCAAACCCGTCTCCACATTGCCTCCCCCTCGAGACTATCGACGTGAGTCAGGCAACCCCGACAAGAAGGCTCTGGACTTTTATCTGTGGGTTTAGAGTACGCCATCCTGCTGCACAGGGGATGCTGGCTAACGAACCCCACGCCCGTTCTCCCCCCCAAAAGGTTGGCAGCAAACCGCCAACTCACTGAGGACCAAACTCATGTTAACGACGTGAGTACTCTGTGAAGCTCAGGGTCCGAGTGGTCGCTTGCATTACCCCACCAGGAACCACGACTATCAACGCAGTCGTGGAACCCCCTTGCGGGGACAGATAAACGGCAGACCGGTAAACGTTCTCGCTGTTCCTTCCTGATTCCCAATACAGGGCACATCTATACATATACCTATAAACTTTATCAACTTCCTCGCAATGCTCGTTATAAAATCTATCTCGTTTTCATTTAACTGACGTTCATACTTAGTCAAACACATGGCGCCAATAATTTCTGGGAGGTGATTTGCTGACTAGCATGGAACGGAGCCTTATTTTCATTTTCACTCACCGGATTTAATAGCTCAGAGTGGCAACAGCTTTTGTCACTGTAGCCAATCTGATTCGTTGTCGTAAGGTTCGAGTACCAACGGTGGTGGCTTTCGACACTAGCTAGATAGCTGGTCGTTCATTCACTTGCTATCTGAACGAGAATTCTAGCGGACGGTTGCTCTGATCGGTAGTTTTCCGTGTTTTTTCCTGAGGGAGATACCCGGAAAGGGAAATACCAGAAGCTGGCGGGTGAGTCACTTTCCAACGAGGGAGGAACACCACGACCCGGATACATCATTCACTACACTTACGGGAACGTAACCGAAGCCGTTGACGCGAGTGGCATCACAAAAGAGCGTTCAATCTTCTTTTCTCAATTCTCCCTAGTCTATTTCTTATTAACTCTCTCCTAAAACGCTGTAGCTCAGATTGAGCTCTGGTCTTATATACGCATTCTCACAGTACTGACGGAGTCTTTCAAATGCTTGGGAGATGGGCCAAATAGAGATGGGTGTCAGACTGTCATCCGGCCGTATTGATGAGATTGGGAGATGGTTGGACAAGACTCAAGTATTTCCTTTGTCACGTCTATTTTTGTCACAAGTCTCATACACATGTTGCATCCGGAAGCTGAAGGTTGATTAATACTTTACGTTTCTGGGCGCGTCTATTGCTATGGCCATTAGTCCCGTTAGTGTACTGCATGTTTTTACCGATTTGAGCAGCTGACCAATAGTATTCTCCTCCAGGCAGCAACTGAATTCGACTTAGCTATGTAGCTAGAGTCGAAAATCCTGCCATCGTCGTGTTTCAAACCCAAGGATCGGACACTGCAGGCGAACCACGGCACTGCATTTGACGCTCTGAGCCACCGGAGCCGGAATATTGTGCCCAAGGACAATGTGCCGCACAAGTACATTTTAGTGTGGGTAACTCACACAAGAGCGGGCACACTGTCTTTTCGGTTGAATCCCTGGAGTTGCCCATATGCATTGTCAGTCTGGCATCCGGATACGATGCGGACGCAACACTTTAAGGAACGTCTTCCCAATTAAGCGCGGACAGAGCCACCCTGCCATCTCGGGTCTAACCAGCTTTCTAGTTAGGTGCCGGAGACGAGGTTGAGTGCCACCCACAATGTGCCAGAATAACTCCCTTCTCAATTTCTCAAGAATAACAGACCGTGCCACGACGAAGCCAAGGACCCAACTAGCGGCCTCCCGGGCGGCTCGGAGCCCCCAACCCATCTCCTCACTGAGCATTACCCATCTTCTCACCGAGCGGAGGATTTCACTGGCCCGCTGCGATGTTTACGGAACGTGGGGCTGCGAACGACCATCCTCTATCCCTCCCTGCGGTTCGACAGGTTAGAGGTCCAGCTGGGTGCAGCCTGAGCTATATCATAAACTCAAACGATGTTGAGCTTAATACTGTCTTGTTACTGACCCCTTGGCGCCTCTAACAACGTGAGTACAGCCAATAACAATAATAATAACAATAATAATAATAATAATAATAATAATAATAATAATAATAATAATAATAATAATAATAATAATAATAAAGCCGATCCGATGGCCGAGATCGTTACACTGCATTGGGGAAGGAGTAACAAAGCACCTTGTAGAATAAGAAAACGGTGTACTTAAGGAGACGCAGTTATATCCAGACGAAGAAGGGTCGGTCTCTATCACCGGCAGCCGAGCTGAACCCTTCACGTACGGTACACTTCAAACTGGTATTAGTCGGGGACGGGAGGTCGAATAATGCCGAAGTGAATAAGCAAGGTCATAATATTGAATTAAGGAGGGGAACAGAATCGTTTATTATTATTATTATTATTATTATTATTATTATTATTATTATTATAAAGATTAACTTTCCCAATAATGTTGGACATTACATAATACATACAATTTTGAAGATTCAATTGCAAACGGGCACGCGTTATATGAAAATAATTTAGATTACGGACAATATCCTAGCCATATCATTTCATGAACATTCTCGCTTCCACTAGAAAGAAAGTTATGTAGTGCTGCCCAAAAACAACGTATTTTCGGCAGAAAAACTCTTATTACAGAGCCCTGGCCACACAAAAGTGCTTAAATACAGATGCTAAATTTACAAAAAAATCCTCTAACACATAGTGTAGCCAGAATCCATGTTTTGTGGGTCACTGATACTGAAAAATCGATTGACGGCCAAACGTCTGTTCGTCTGGGAACAACGCTAGCGGCTGAACCGTTCAGCCGATTTTCTCCAAAATCGATATTTCCCGATTGATCTGACTGATGTCGCGGTCCCGTGTTCATAAAAACTAATTTTCGAATAAGGTTATGTTGAATTTTTGGAGAATATGAGTATTTTTGGTGTAATTTGGCTTCAAAGAAAGTCGTCCGCTCCGAATTTATTGCGCTTCGTGAATGTAATTTTAGAAGTATTTTTAAGTAGTTGGATGCTACTACGTAAGTTGAAATGTGTACATTATTTCATATTTCTTTGTTCGTTTCTTACATTGGAGCTTTTGTTATACGTTTAGAAATTAATATTTTAGAACTTTTATAAACCTATTTAAAATATGTGAAATAAAAATTGCTAGTCGTCAGGGAATAGCAGATGGAATGCAACAATGGCATTCCGCTTCCCGCTCGCAAATTTCTGTGAAATTCGTCCCATTGTTGCGACATGTTTTAACTGTATGAAAAGCAGTTATAATTATTGAATTTGTGTTGATATTTTCTTGCAAATAATTACTTTTCGCAATAAATCTTCTACCATTTGTAAAGAGTTTTACAAAAAATGACGACTGAGATGTGTTAATACGGAGATAAATTGTGGTATAAATAGTGTTATATAACCCTTACTAAATGCGTGAAATTACGAGCTGTTTTAGCACCACCAGTTATTTATGGTTGTTAGGAAGTGATGCGATTAGGTGCCCGTCAGAGGTCGAAGAATAGCAAAGTATCGCTTGCACGGAGAAACCAATTGACGACTATCTTAGGAACTAGCTAATCATTCAATAGAGTTGTAGTGTAACATTTTTAATGATTGCCACCGAATAGAAACGCGTTAAAAAAATAGGACGAGTCAGAGGAGATGCGACGACTGAAGAAGGCATCTAGGTACATTTGACGTTTCTTTCGTCTTGGATTCATCCGATAAGATCCCGCATACTTCGATCATCCGAAGTAAGCAAACGAGACATTTCAGTTGATTAGTGTAAAATAATGACAATGGTTATTATTAACATTAATAAATGAGCTCATTAAGTAATTTGTTGCCAATTAAGCTGTAAATAAATACTTTATTTATTTATTTGAAAAATATTGATTAATTATATTATTTTGCAATCAATCAAAGAATTCTTTAGCTAAAAAAATTCCAGTAATAGCTCATTGATATTGAGGCCCGTCTACATACGATGAAGTAAGTAACAATCTGTCGTATGTTGACACTCACGTTCGAAATATTTGAAAGGTAAATGTTATTGAGATTTGTCATCAATATCATAATATTAATAATAAGAAAAAACTGTTTGATGAGGAAATAAATAGGTGAGCAAAGAACGGAATTTAAAATTACAGAAAGTACATTTTTCTTTTACAGAAAAGAATCTTGATATTGGCATTAATAATGCGAACAAGCTAGCCGATCACATTTAATATACATAGAAAATATTAAGATTCATTACAAAGGGCTTGCCCCATGTAGGGCGGATTACATTAAAAATATTAAGGTTTGTTACAGTATTGAGATAAAAAAAGCCTTGCTTAATACAAGTTTTAATAATAAACTGTCAACTCCTACAGGAAAAACTTCACGAAAACTCTCCCACAATACAGATTAATTGCAGGACGAATGTTGAAATGGAATGAATTGGAATGAGGAAATCAATGGGTGAAGGTTTCATATAGGATTCCGGAATTTGTAGAACTAGTGCAGAGGAACCGGCTACGGCCACAGTAAGTAGTTTTTTTTACTTCGAATTTAATTGTTTGTTAACTTCTTGCTTTGGAGGGAGGAGAGAATAAAAAAGTTTTGTAGATTTATTTAGATTTTGTAGATTGTATTTAAAAATTTGAAGATTGGATTTAGAATGTATTAATGAATACAATATTTTGCTTAGTTTTTCAATAATATTTCTTTAATAAAAATGATTTCTCTTTTCTCTATGATCACTTTTTATTTACGTTGAACATTTGAAACTCAAATAGGTATAAAATTACACTTAGCAGTTCTAGTGCAAATTACATAAGGGAACTATTTAATATTCTTGGAATCGGATTGTAGGTTTCATAGGTATTGTACTACAGTCATGATAATTTCATTAAAATACAGAAAGATCACTTAAAAATATTCTTGCTGATGAGCTCCTTCTGTGATTAACAGGAGCAAGAATACCAATTTATCACGTTTAAAAACTGTTCAAAATAAATATAATAATAATAATAATAATAATAATAATAATAATAATAAAATAATAATAATAAAATAATAATAATAAAATAATAATAATAATAATAATAATAATAATAATAATAATAATAATAATAATAATAATAATAATAATAATAATAATAATGTCTTTATTAATGGTGAGGCTCAGGCCATAGGGCCTGCTCTTCCGCCTAACCACTATATTTAACCATCTATATTTAACTCTATATCTAACCATCTATATTTAATCATTTATTTGTTTAGTTCGTTTTTGAATTGAACCTTTTATACACTTATATCACTTTATTGCCTGCCACTATCCTCAAAAAAGGATTTTACTATCTTATGCAATAATAATGATAATAATATCATTTCCATTGTATAATGCTAATGTTCTATACTGTGAAAGTTATTTACTTGAACATTACAATTACTCATCTTGTGTTACCTGTCTTAGGAGCATTTATTTCGAATTATGAGAGTAGGAGGTGTAATTTCAAGTTTTCATCGTGAGAACCGTCTGCACATTATTATGAACACTGAGACTCCTTCTGTAATTCCACCATTCTTAAATTCATGATTCAATTTAGTCGGAGTTAAAACAAGTGCAGGTGTAACAATTGTAAGTATCGTCATTAAGCACTCCTTACAGTCACTAAAACACAAACTAAATAGTTAGTAGATATGATTATTATTCTTTTGATACATTATTGCATTGTCTGCGCAATGAAGAACCATATTTGCTCTCCGGAACAATGTTCATATTATTTTCAAGGTGTTGCTTCTTTGGCGATGCAGGTTGTTCTCAGCAGGAAAAGAGTTTGTGAACGAGAAGTAACGAAGCCCCTGTTGGTGTTTTACTGTGCTTTATATTATTTTAAAATTAAAAAAGTTTTTGGTGGAAACATTTTCTGCGTAAAATCTGGGGTACTTTTACAATATTGTTTTCATATTTGATAATATACATTGAATTGTTTATCAAAAGAAAAAAGTAGGTTAATGTCTTTGATGACATGTGAATTAGGGCAAGGACTAACATTAGTGCATTAATGAAAATTGTCTAATTCATGAAAAAATCATCAAAAAATTCTTAACAACATTATTAAGTATGTTTTAAGAATATCTTTTCCTTTGGGCACGTTTACTTAGATTACAAATACACAACAGTACTGATAACCTTTAGTCTCTTATGACTTAAAAAAACGCATAAAATTATGAAACTTTTTTCTAACTCTGAGGGGTTTTGGTAACACGATAGTTACTGTTTGACCAAAGGTTTCACCAAATGAAATTACTTATATCCAGGGCTCGGATTCCGATGACGTGTCATCTTTTCATTGGTGCACTATAGAAGAAGCTAATTTGTGAAATGTAAATTAATATTTATCACGACATATAGGTGATAGAAATATAAATTTATTGGGTAATTATTTGCCATTTTTTAAATTTATGTCATTTTTCTGAACCTTTACATAATTTTGGTCATTTTTATGCATTCTGTTTCGTTTCTTTTTTTTAGTTAGTGAATATTTCAGGAATATATAATGACCCTCTAAAACAAAGTTTTTATTGTACCATCTGTCCACGACGAAATTCTCTACCGTAGTGAACCCTGTTTTTCGAACTCGGATCTTCGGTAACTTCCTCGACTTTTCAAAACTGACGGTTGAAAGGTCAGAGCAAAGGATTTCATTTCCTCCTAAATTACGCTTTATTTGAAATATAATTTTATATAAATAAATATTATTTAAAATCGTCCAATTAATTGAATAATCATATTTATTCCTCCCCTTCCTCCTACGGTTGGCCATGAAATTGGGCGCGGACAATCACGTCCATTTGCGGGATTTTCCTCCTCCAGGTGACGCCCTCATCGAGGCACCGCATCACACGGAGACAAGCTCTAACCTGCCGACTGACACGGCAGTGTAGTGCATGTAAAAGGAGGATTGATTGATTGTTAGTGATTCCGGGCGCAACAACTAACAGGGTAATTAGTCCCGTAAGTGTAGTGCATGTTTTCCCGCGAGGCGGTGGTCTCGATGGAGAGATCCGACGCCGACCTACCTTCGGCTAGAGGGATTCCCCAACCAGGTATCTCCCATCAGCGAGGCATCGTCCCAGACGGGACAAGCTCTGATCTCCCGACCGGTCTCCCGGCATGTGTAGTAGTGTAGTGCAAGTTAGTGTAATTTATGAGTAAATAAGCGTAAGGAGAGGTCAAGGAAGAGGAAGGAAAGTTCGCGCGCGGTCTGTGACCCGTTTATTAGGGTACACCTACAGTATTCGCCAGATGTTGATCGGAGAAATCACGGTAAACTACCGATCAAAGCAGCCGGTCGCTAGAATTCTCCTCCAATCAGCGGCTGAATTCGACCTAGCGAACAAGCTCGTGTCGAAAATCCTACCTCCGTCGGGACTCAAACCTAGGACCTCCCGGTCAGAGGGACTGCAGTGACATTAGTTGATGTCACTGTCCTGAGCCATCTCTCGCGTTGTAAGAAGAGGACGTGTGGGATGATGGGAGAGGACGTGATAAGTTTCAGGAAGGAGTGATTGCGTGCCGTTTGTAGCTCATTTAATGGGGGTACTGCTCTGGAAGTCGCTTTGCAATTGATGCACTCCAGTGCTAGACATGCTAAACACTCTGCAATTTATGTTAATGAAATAGAGAATTCATTACAAGACGCTAATTTTTATTTTTAAATTAATTCAAAATCACATAACAGGAGATTTAGTAAACAAAATCCAAAGAGAGAAAGATAAAACAACAAGGGAAACAAGACAAGCACAACATTTAGTAATTAATTGCAGTAAAACTGCACAGACAAAAAGTAGACTATTTTACTAAGGATTGGAGTTATATAATAAATTACCGTTAGAAATAAAAAATTGTAAACAAATGAAAGAATTTAAAAGAAAAAGTATAAAATATATCAAAGTAGAAAATTATTTTTGTAAATAGTTAATAGAATATACCTATAAATATAAACAATGTATGTTAATATGCATTTTGTATAATTAATAGCCGAGAAGGCTAAATAAACCAAATCTATCTATACGGTACTGATAAGGGAAACCACGCAAAACTATCGTTGAGAATTGCCGACCGCTGGAATTCTCCTCGGCTGAATTCGACCTAGCTATCTAGCTAGTGTCGAAAATCCGCGGCCGTTGGGACTCGAACTCTAGAATCTGCTGGCCAGCGACGCTGCACCACATGACACTGAGCCGGTAATGTTATTTCTTTAATTTGTGATATTTCATATTCCTCCATTTATTTAACACTTTTGTGCAGGTATATCGATTAATCGAAAGAAATGAAAGAAAAGTAAATACGAATCTCTTCTCTCACTGACGAGCCCTGTCGAATGTGTCTGACCGACTTTCCTCGTTATCTGAGATGAGCGAGGAGAAGTCTCAGCCCTTGACTTGTGCTCGGGAGATAGGTATCTTGACTCTACAAGGAGGAATCTTCCTTTTATCATTATGTAAACCAAGAATAATTTTTCAAACAAGAATCAATTCACATTTTTTGGCTACACCCTTCAAGCTTTTCGCATGCTTGTTTTCTTATAACTTTATACATAGCTTCATATCCACTGTGCTTTCGCTGTTCAACAACAATACTATCTGGAATTATCAGTCATAAAATCCGTGTTGTACGTAACTTTGGGTAATATCACACACGTTATGATTAGCCTATTAGTGCTGTTCCAAAGACAGTTAAGATTGATGCAGATGGCAAAGAGATAGACGCAATTTTAAACCCGAAAATCGGTCTATAGTATATACAGTCGGATCTCCATGTATCGAACCTGCCGGTAATCTTTGATAATATTCAATATAAAGAAACATCCATACATAGAAATAGTTATGAAATGTTTGTAAATTCCTCGAAAAAATTTTAAAAATTGGGTAAAATAGAAAATTCAACAATAAATAATTAACAACGGCTAAACAGTTCAGACAATTTTATCCAAAACTGATATTACTCTATCTATCTATCTGTCTGATGTCACGGGTACAATATTTCGAAAATATGAGTACTTTTTCGCAATTTTGCATGAAAATAGGGCGAGAATGTATGTGCTGTTTTAGCACCGTTCGTTTGATTTTAAATTAATGTGGATATTCTGCTACATTTCACAACAACATTCATTTTCAGATCTGGTAAATATAAATCATTTCAATTACATTTTCAGAAACACGTTTAACTCTGTGCTGACAATAAATAGTGACTGCATTGTTCTAGAATTAGTAAACTTCTATCATTTCATTAGTCTTACAGAATATGAACTGAGCGACATGAAACAATATTTGGAAGGGAGTCGATTTTTCGTATAGTGCGTACATTGTTCTTTTCTGTTGTAACTTCTCTACAGTTCGTATTTATCTGCCATTGTAAAAGGGTTTAGCTGGCAATAATGTAATATTACTGGCACAATAACATATGACAAGTGTTCGTGTGTGCGTTCATATCTTTAGCAAACTTAATGCAAAACTCATTTGTTCTTAAAATATTCGGAACACTTTCGAGAGAAAGAATATGCTTGTAAGTTGTGTTTACGAGTTTCAAATTACTGTTCATCCAAAGTTCCATGTGAGCACGTGACAACTCGGGTACGTGCTTTTGTAGAAGCTGTTTTACACTCAATGAGTGATAAATGTGGATGTCAACACATCAATTTGCGTGAGCGGGCCGGCTGCAGTCCTCGTGACTAGAGAATGCTACACAGATGATAATCCAGTACATACTGACGCGGTTTGACAATACCTTCTTTACGTAAGATGCGGACATTGGTCTGGAATAGTATTAGCAAACATTATTTTTGAAAAAACAAACAAACAAAAAAACAATCCCATGAGAAAGAAAATATTTGGGATTAATTTCAAACAACTCACCTTCAAGAAAAACAAAACAACTGATGAATATTTGCATTACAGAACTGCATCTGAAAGACTACGATTGACATATCAGAGGCAGAGTAGACTATAGGCAATTAAAAACCAAATAATAGGAAATAATAAAAGTAATAATAATTCGGACGTAGTACCATTCTACTTATTGAATTCAACAAAATATATTACTAATTGCATTATGTAAGCAAAAATGTATCCATTTCTTATGAAAAGAAACCAATCTTATTCGTTCCATGCCATGCTACATGTATATCAATTTAAGATGGCACTACATTGAGATCTTGGGATATTTAAATTATGAAGATGATCCTTTCATCATGAAGTCCAGAGACCAATAACTTGTAAATCAATCATCGATTTATTTACGCTTCCTGTTTCTAACACTCATATATGAATATTCTGCGAAAGACGTTCCACTATTATATTCCACCTTTATATCATGGAAATTACTAAAATACGAAAACAGTTATAACAATAATTACATCTGCAATAGGAACTCCTATGGTGCGAGTATTTAGCGTGGGTGGCGGTGATCTTCCCCTCTGAATGGCGAGATCCGGCGCCAACCTACCTGTCGACTTTAGGATTTTCCCCCAACCAAGTAACTAGAATTCTTCTCCAGACAGCGGCTGAATTCAACCTAGCTCTGTAGCTTCTGTCGAAAATCCTCCCATTGGTCAGAGGCACTGCAGTGACATCAATTCATTCGTGCTGAGAGATTTGTTATTATTGGTAGGTCTAATGGCTGCTTCGGGAGAGGGAAGCGTTGACAAAATACCACACTTCCTTCACATTGCCTAGTTCGTCTCAACAGTATTATTCGCTGGTGTTGCATTTAGGATCTAACAGGCATGGAGAACTAATAACTTTACCGACATGCTTAGAGATGGCAAACTTTTTCAATCACAACTACTGGACGCACTATACAAACGTATCGGCTGAGATGGATCAGTGACAATAATCGTTGCTATTGCAGCGTCGCCGATCGGAAGATCCTAGAGATCGAGACCCGGTGTCGGTGTTTTTTCGACACTAGGTTCATAGCTAGGTCGAATTCAGCTTCTGTCTTGAGCTGAAGTCTAGCGGTTAGATGCTCTGATTGGTAGTTTTCCATGAAATCTCCGATTAATTCAAGGCAAATGGCGGCAATACATCTGAGAAAACGGGTCACTGATAACGCAATCTTTCCTTCTCCCTCCTTGTTCCCTCCTCCCCCCTGGAACACAAGTGCATACAATTACAGATTCATGTACCATTCTACTACACATATCGGCAGATCAGTTAAGACATTATCCCTGCGTATGCGGTTCTCATCTTGGGAGATACCAGGATGAAAATAATTTCGCAAGCCGAAGCCTTGAACGAGAAAGTAGGCACCGAATCTCACACCTCTCCGCTGCCTTCTGGCTACAGCATGCACTTCACTTATGGGACTAATGACCAAAGTAGTTGAACTCGGAATCATGATATGCCCACGATACGAGACCGTAGAAACAATCATTTTTCGGTCATTCAGTGTTCCACCTAGGGTGACCCCACTAGATTCTTGCGTAATAGCTTTCTGCTGGAGCAAAAAAAACAACAACAGAGCATAGACACAGTCAACGAGTGGACCATATTCAGGAAGATGAAACTCTAGCTAGAGACGACATCGCGCGTGGATACTAGTGGCGAACGAACAACACAACTCCTACCTCCATGGATAGAGGAATTAAATAAATTGCAACAAAAGATGGAAGACACACACACGCATTGTCACTAGGATTTGCAAACATCCTGGATATATCATATTGGGAGAGATGTCTAAGGACATGAACTGACACTAGCGAGATAGCTAGGTCGAGTTCAATCGCTGTCTGGAAGAGATTTATAGCGGTCGGCTGCAGTGATCGGTAAATTTTCGTTTCCCCGAACAATACAACGCGAATGCTGGAGCAGTATCCTAACAAACGGGCCACGGACCGCGCGCGATGTTTTATTCCCCTTCCTTGTCGTATCCTCATCCATTACTTACACACACTTACTCCGACATGCACTATACTACCACACATGCCGGGAGACCGGTTGCGAGCCTGGAGCTTGTCTCGACTTGAGCGGTACCCCGCTGTTGGGAGATACCTAGTTGAGGAACACACCGCTAGCCGACACGTTGATCAACGCCGGATCTCACCATCCAGCAGGGGAAGATAATCGCCATCTTCAGAGGAAAAATCAAGCACTAAACGTACGGGACTAATGACGCAGTTGACACACCCGGAATCACTAATACATCGTTTAATCATGGCTGTATCACGCAGTTCTTTCCGTGGGCTCTCCACGATTCTCTATTCTAGAATAGTCGTTATTCTAGATTTGATTTGATTTTTTCGTGTTTCCGGGCGCGTCAACTACTTTGGTCATTAGTCCCGTGAGTGTAGTGCATGTTTTCCTCGGGAGATGGTGGTGATCTTCCTCCGCTGGATGGCGAGATCCGGCGCTGACCTACCGTCGACTAGTGGGGATTCCCCCTAACCAGGACTCTCCCACCAGCGGGGAACCGCCCCAGCCGGGACAAGCTCTAAGCTCCCGACCGGTCTCTCGGACTATGTGGTAGTATAGTGCATGTTAGTGTAAGTGTGTATAAGGGGAGAGGACAGGACAAGGAAGAGGAAGGAAAGATCGCGCGCGGTCCGTTTGTTAGGGTACTGCTCCGGCATTCTCCTGGTGTTGATCGGAGATACCACGGAACTGCCGATCAGAGCAGCCGGCCGCTAGAATTCTCCTCCAGAGAGCGACTGAATTCGACCTAGCTGGAAAGCTAGTGTCGAAAATCCTGCCGCTGTCAGGACTCGAACCTAGGACCTCCCGGTCAGAGGCGCTGCAGTAACATCAGTTGATGCACTGAGCTACCGCTCCCGGTAGTCGTTATTCTAGGATTGGCAACATATCTACATCGAACGGATTCGTAGAACGTACTCGAGAACGTTCCTCGCGAAAGCTCATCGTCGTAAGAAAATTTCAGGGTAAAGGCGAGCCTCCGCTCTGGGATTTGCTAGCGACGAAACCTCTGCTCCCTTTTCCTGAGCACGTGACCAAAGTGCTTTTGTTCTGCAATGATTGAAAGAGTGAGTGATGATGGATTGAATGACGTTCAAATGGATTTCGTGGTCCATGAGAAGTCAACAGTCACGGCAACATGATTTGACGCAGGTCTTACGCCGGACTCGAACACTCAGCCTTCGATTTTTCTTGGAGGATGCCCCAAGAACGCCTTATTTGCGCCAGCCTCTATCAACTCGATGTAATGGTGCTTAATTCTTTCTTTCAGTCTCTAAATCTCATATAACTTTCTCATTTATTCATAGCATAGTATACAATTTCTTTATTATTATTATTATTATTATTATTATTATTATTATTATTATTATTATTATTATTATTTTACTTTCTTGAAACGGGTCCGAGTTGGATTCCCGGCCAGGGCAAAAAATATAGATTTCTAATATTTGATTGATTGATTATGATTCCGTTCGCGTCACCGGAACGGAAGTTGCAGCCCTTAGTCTCGTAAGTGTAATGCATTTTTTGAACAGGTGGTGTTGGTGATCTTCCCCCGCTGGATGGCGAGATTCGGCGCCGATCTACGACGGCTTGGTCAACCAGGTATCTACCACCAGCGTGGCGTCGCCCCAACCGGGTCAAGCTCTAAGCTCCGGCCTGGTCTCTCAACAAGCGTGGTAATGAGACTAAGTGTGTGTAAGAAAGGGGAGAGCACAGAACAAGGAAGAGGAGGAAAAATTGCGCGCAGTCCTTGGCCGGTTTGTTAGGGTACTGCTACGGAATTTATCTGGTGTTGCTAAGAGAAATTAAAGAATACTACCTATCAGAGCAGCCGGCCTTTTTTAACAAAAATCGCCTCAGTTGCTATTGATGTTTGTCGAAAGAACTAGCTCAAGCAGGCCAAGTGAGCTAGACGCGGTGATGTTAGTGCGTCATACTCGCCACGTATCTCCCTTAGCCCCAGACCTGGATAACAGAAACATGACCCTGACCTCAGACCACCGCTAGATGGCAAAAGTCGGGTTAATCCGACCCTAATGTGCCAAATACTTATAAAGCGTGCGACGAAAGTCTCTCCGCAGTGGCACCCTGCTGGTGAGAGCGCTAGCAACAGAAATTATTTTGGTAGCATTGGCTGCAGCTTGTAAAAAGTAAATTGTGTGCTCACCACAATCATAACAGATGCCGGAATGTTGACAATTGTCCCCTTCACTTGTTTCCCACTGATTCGGTTGCTACCAACACAAATGAATTTTTAATACGAGGCCCTGAGTGCGGTGATACTTTCCTGGCGCACAATATAATAATAATAATAATAATAATAATTATTATTATTATTATTATTATTATTATTATTATTATTATTATTATAAACATCATTATCAATTTTCACCGTGTGCAGCCTTTCCTCCACAACATATAACTAGTAGATAATGCCTTCAGATTCAGAGAAAATAATAGTGTTTTAACACCGCTTGCTTGAACTACCTCCTCACCGTCATTACTCACAAAGACACTCTGTCACTTTTAAACAAGATCTCAGACGGGGAATAATCCGGAATATACCGCTTTTATTCAGGTTTGCAGCATCAGCTTCAAGGCCTAGCCACAATGTTCAACATCATGATAACTCGTTTGTTATGGCGACAGACTAAAAGCACAATCAAGCAACTCTCACGTAAAGTGTGTTGCTGCACGACGGGTGATTTGACCGAATATGCCAGTTAGAAAACTAGTGATGCTACAGAATGGCACAGTCTTTCTCGCAATCGTTAGTTTAGGATAGCTTCTCGGTTGTTCCTTCCCTCTTCCCAACTGCTAAGTATCGGCGCCTAAAAGACCTTTTCAAACATTTTCTCAATTTTTCAGTTCCCTAAGTTCAAAGCAATTTACAACATATAAGAACAAGAATTATCCACTTTTTCGGTTTCGGGGACCTACAATTCGAAATTTTTGCCAAAAAATTGCCATTTTCCACTTCAGCATTACACAATTTTCTCTACACTGCGTATGAAGTGTGCGAGGAAATAAAAGTAATACAAGATTGGAAGATTTCAATGCGAGGCGGAAAAAGTTTATTGGAATCTGAAGTTAAGAAGAGAAAGATATTACAGTAAATAGACATTTTCTTATAGATTCAATGCATTACGTATCTTCGTACCAATAATTTTTGTCAAATGCCAGATTTTATGAAAATTCTTGTTAGCTCTGTATTTAATATAATTTCGTTCAAAATGTCACTAATCTGTTTTTATTTTTTCATTTTACTACGTACTTACTTAGTAATAATATATTTTAATGCTGCGGTAGAAGCGAGCTATTTTTATTGATTGATTGATTTTTTGTGTTTTCGGGCGCGTCAACTGCTTTGGCCGTTAGTCCGTGAGCGTAGAGCGTGTTTTTTTTCTCGGGAGATGGCGGTGATCTTCCCCCATGGATGGCGAGATCCGGCGCCGATCTACCGTCGGCTGGTGGGGTTTCCCCCTAACCAGGACTCTCCGACCAGCGGGGCACCGCCCCAACCGGGACAAGCACTAAGCTCCCGACCGGTCTCCCGGAATATGTGATAGTATAGAGCATGTTAGTATAAGTGTGTGTGTGTGTGTGTGTGTGTGTGTGTAAGGGGAGAGGATAGGATAAGGAAGAGGAAGGAAAGATCGCGCGCGGTCTGTGGCCCGTTTGTTAGGGTACTGCTCCGGCATTCACCTGGTGTTGATCATAGAAACCACGGAAAACTACCGATCAGAGCAGCCGGCCGTTAGAATTCTTCTCCAGACAGCGACTGAATTCGACCTAACTAGTGTCGAAAATCCTGCTGCCGTCAGGACTCGAACCTAGGACCTCCCGGCGCTGCAGTGACATCACTTGATGCACTGAGCTACCGCTCCCGGTTTTTTCATCAGAAAAATACGAGTAGCCTCGATAAGGAAAAAAGGATATATCTTGGTTCAATGACCTAAAATGCCTTTACTTTCCCAAATTGACAAGTCAAATCTCAAAAAATATTTTTAAGTTACTCTTCAGTTTTTACAATTTGCGATATCTGGCGAAAATCATAATTGTTTTAATATCTTTCTCTTTGTTAAACGAGAAACATCTACCTTTGAGTAAATGTTATGTTAAATATCACATGCAGTTAGTAATGTCGCAGGAATTACGTAGTACATGATATATAGCAATTGCATTATATATTCATTCGTATAAAGATTTCTATATCCAGCGCAGTAAGGTTAGTTTAAACATTCAGTGCTGTTCTTTTACTGACCAGTCAAGTTATCTTGGGGCCAAAGATCTCAATTGGCAGGGTAAATAAATATATTGGAATTGGTTTTACGTCTTGAATTGTCTTTGAATTATAGAGGAATCTGAAAAAACTCCAAGTGCATTGAAAGTTGCAAGTTCAAATTGTTACACAATTCAATTTGTTGAAGCCAAATATAAAAATCTGTTCAATAAACAATGCTTACAAAAGGAAAGTTGACTTCTAAAACGTGCTGTAGTTCTTGATTAAAAGAATAACTATTTGCTAAAGTCACAGTCCAAAACGTGAAGTGGTACATGTCAAAACAAACATGCAAAGTACTGGGCGGATCATTGCGTTTAAGACAGTATTTATTTGTAGCTAACAGAAAATCTCGTTTAGAAATTCTGAGGTCGCATTTGCAATTACTTTGAGTTTTTCTCTCAGGAGCGACCAGAAGGAGGGGGGAGGGCGGTGGAAAATCTCGCTCCAGGTCCCGAATTAATTGGGGCCCAGTTTTTTTTAATTCAAAAGAAATAAAAAAATATATTCATCTCTAATCCAAATTTAACGCTTAAGTTATTTCTGATGCATGAAGATATTAATTCTGTTTATGGGAAAGGGGGAATATTCTGTTTGAAAAGAGGGACCCCTGTGGATCAATTGTCTCTGACCCCCCTTTTTTTCTTGGCGCCCCTATTTTCTCTTTTCTAAATGTACGCATTGCCTAACTGTCACGGGACTTTCTACTATCATTTTGCTTCAGCATCGAGATACGCTTTATCAACGATATCTCTATCAATATTGATCTATCAGATACCTATCTTCTGCTTCATCATTACGTCATGTATTATAAGTACGTTTTTAAAGAAAATAATACTTATACTGAAAGAAATATCCTTTAAGATCTTGAAGTGACCAAGAGGCTTTAGCACTGCCTATAAACACAATTAATTTTTCAATGTCTTAATTCTTTTATCATTGCAATTTTAATCCTCTTATGTTTTCTGGTTTCTCACTGGTGAGTTTTAGCTTATATTGACTACATTTATTTATATTTAAAATAATTACTAATTATTTATACATTAATTAGTACATTTAAATGTGGGAGCTAAGTCTGTTTGTTTTACCCTGAGGATGAGGAAGAAATATTATTTTAAACTTAGCACTATGACTATAATGAACTATAAAAACATTGTTGAATTTCCGCGGTGAGATTGGAATACTGAAGGCGGAGAAGTGAGAGGGAAGTGGTAAGGGATGCTCTGTGAAGACGGGAGGTGAGAGCTGACTGGTGAGGGTGGAGCACTGAGGGCGGTGTGATGAAGGCGGAGAAATTAAAACGGAGCGGTGAGGGCGGAGTGATGAAGATTGAGAGATTAAGGCTGAGCGGTGGGGGCGGCGTGGTCAGGGCGGACTGGTGCGGATAGAGCGGTGAGGGAGGAGTGGTAAGGGCAGAGTGGTGAGGGGGGAGTGATGAGGGCGGAGCGGTGAGGGCAGAGCGATGAGGGCGAAGTGATTAAGACGGAGAGATTAAGGCGGAGCGGGGAGGGCGGAGCGGTGAGGGCAGAGCGATGAGGGCGAAGTGATTAAGACGGAGAGATTAAGGCGGAGCGGGGAGGGCGGAGTGGTGAGGGCGGAGTGGTGAGGGCGGAGTGGTGAGGGCGGAGCGGTGAGGGCGGAGTGCGGAGCGGTGAGGGCGGGCGATGAGGGCGAAAGTGATTGGGTGGAAGATTAAAGCGGAGCGGTGAGGGCGGAGCGGTGAGGGCGGAGCGGTGAGGGCGGAGCGGTGAGGGCGGAGCGGTGAGGGCGGAGCAGTGAGGCCGGAGCGGTGAGGGCGGAGAGATGAGGGCGAAGTGATTAAGGCGGAGAGATTAAGGCGGGGCGGTGAGACCGGGGAAGTGAGGGCGGAGCGGTGAGGGTGGAAGAGGAAGCGTAGTTGGCCCGTACTCGGGTGCGTGCACCCGGTTGGAACTCGCGCGACGCCAGGTGGACTCTCGCTGTGCGTGTAGAAACACCCCGCGCTGCCTCAAAATTTCTTCCGCGATGAAATCCCCTTGGGGCGGAGGTGGTGGCCCGTGGCAACCATCTTCAGCGTGGCGTCACTACCCGCACACCTTTCTCCAACAATATCCGATATGCAGATGTGGAAACGCATTATATTTAATCATATCAAAGTCACTAGAAATACATTTAAAATATCTCTTTAAAAGGTGGTACTTCCATAAGCAAAGCATACGCTTTGTTGAGAGTTTAGGAAGAACCATGAGTACAACATGTTTGCTTGGGTATTTGCTTTATATGCGATTGATTACGTAAGGAAATCAAACAAATTATTATTAAAAAGCTAGTTGTACTAAAATAACCAATTTTGGTTATAAGAAACTTAGCTACATGTAAATAAACTGATGTAAGTATAATCTAGCTGAAAATTAAATTCTGATGTAATAGTTATTAAAGTTTTTAGTTAAGGTGCGATAATTTTGTCGTTTGTAACAATACAACAACCAAAGGAGTCTTGGTGTATTGTGAGAGACTCACGAAATCAGCGTATTAATCCTCTGATATGAAATGTTCTAGCAGAATGATTTGAATGGAAGTTTAGGAGGGACGTAATATGTAAAAGCAATGTACTGAAGGGGAAGTGTGAAGAATTTGATAATATGGAGAGAAAGTGTCAATTTTCAGTTCAAACGGGGATAATTTTTGGAGGGATTTATATCCATGGGAATATACGCTTCAAGGTAGAGGATTGGAGTATAATTTTGTAGCTTTCGAACCCGTGCAGAGAAGAGCTATCAAACTCGCGATCAGCATCAAACACGCAGCATCCATTGGGAACATTTACGGCTGTGAAGAAAGGCAGCGCGACTGGATGTACTCTTCAGGCAAACACTAAGCAACCAGATTGGAAAGCTACCAGTGATAGTCCTGAACTTCGCAAATAGGACCTCGGTGTCTATTTTGAAAACAGAGTCAATAGTAACTACGCAGTTCCAACTAAGCATTCAAAAATTACATATAGTACAGTAAAATGATTTAATGGAATTAATCTTCTAAAAGAATAGATCAGAAGAAAATCTGTAACTATTTCTAATTTTTCCTTCCAAATAATGTTTTCTGATGTGAAATGAACTGATGTGAAATAACGAAAGGAAGGGGGAAAGAAGTGTATGTGATGGGTACTTAAGTGCTCAGTCTATAAATGGTTATAACTTAATGTTTATTTTTGTTATTCATTTTTCTAAAATTACGATAGACTATGTTACACTATTATTGTATTTGTTTGGGACATTGTTAATTATAGCTTGTGTACCCACATTATTAATATGTTTTATGTAATTAATCGCCAACTGTATACTTCCTTCTCATTAAATAATATTCCCTTTAGTTGGTACTAATAATTAAAACAGAATTGTATAATTATTCTGAACTCTTTATTAAGCATTTCATATGCTATTGTCTTTGTTTGGTATGGTCTCTCTTACACTGAAAATCAAAATTGTCAAAACATCTTAAATGGGTCCCCGCGGAATCAACAAAAGCTTTTCTTTCGAAAACGATCGTGTAATGACTTCTGTAAAGATGAAATCACTCAATACGCGTGCATATCTTATACGTGCACTCTACTCCTCATTATATAAAGTGCTTTTAAATACAATGCACTAGATAGATAACACTGAAGTATCTTAATAAATCAACTTGTTATTGAGAGATCTTTTGAACTGTTGGGTTAGATATGTCAGTAAAATATAAATGAGAACAAACTATCAAATGAAGTATAAGAATAAACAAATTAATTATAAAACATAGGTATGAATAAAAATACACTGTTTCAAGTGTCAGAGCAGAAACTATAAGAACGAGAAGAATTTACAAGCTTCACAATGAAAGTAATTTTCTGTATCACTAATTGTCAATGCCAGAAGAAATTGGAAGAAAACTATGCAGCCTTCGATATAATGAGTGGTGTACATTTGGTTTCGTTAGATACCCAGTAAATCGGGGGGAAAACCCAAAAACAACGAAATAGTTTTGATTTTGACTGAAAATTGCAAATATTTCATTATGTTATCCCGTCCAATCTCATATTGCGCGTATCGACTGAAATCTCATACTCAGTACGACAATGCTTTGCACGCGATTGACGTCTTGGGACAGCAAGGCTCCAAGAAAGTGGCCTCCCGGCATTAAATAAATACTATTCACGAGAAGAATGTTTTTATTATAAGATTTGTTGCATTTTTAATTTGAGAGTAATTTATTTGTAGTTCTTGAGTAGTGCGCGTGATACTTTTTGGAAAACCACTTTGTGTGGTTTTGATTAGCAGTATTTTCGCTACTGCAGACCACTAGTTTGTGACTAAATTCTGAAAAAATAAATTATGTGTTCATGAATTATATAAATTATAAATTATGTTTACATAAATGGCGACAACGTTCAGCAACATTTTGGACTTCTGTGAAACACCAATCACAGAGAATGCCGTATTAAATACAAATGTCTTACATAACTTGTAACTTTGTACACTGAAAGCAACAATCTCTGAACGGTCACATCGTGATATTGTGAACTGGCGCTATCTAATACTCACTGAAACTTTGGAATGGATATCTACATTGTCCTCTGCTCATGAAACTGGAGAAGCACAAAAAATGCTTAAAGAAATAAATAACCGTCAAACGTCTGAAGATTGAATGGTGAAGGAAAATTTTTGTTGAAAATGTGAAGATAACTGCGTAGAAGAAAAGAACTTTATGAACTGGCTTTCAACATATATGTTACGGAAAAAATTACATTAATATTTCAGAATTGAAAAGATGAACATTTTCCATTTATTTAACACTTCACTTAGAATAAATTATTAAAGAAGTGTTTTTGTGGATATATCATGCATCGATCGTTCTTTTCACATTTTTTTATCTCTCTTACAACACCAACACAATGCAAACTACATACACATAAATGACGGTGTATTTTAAAAGCTCTTGTTTATTACTTGGGATCTATATAACATGTTGTAACTACTAAAAAGTGATATTCGTTTTTTCCGTAGGGGCCTCAGCAAAACACAATAACTGTCCCTCCATGAAACGATTGACCATTTTGTGTTGAAAAAAAGTCATTTACAGCGTTGTTGAGCATTTAATTCAGTAATTTAAAATTATAAGTAGAAACATCTACAAAAATCATGAATATTATTAATGACCACAGATGGTGCATAATGATCACATGTAGTGCATAATGCTTCAAAGCAATTTTAATTTGATGAAAGTATATTGACAATGTGCCAAAAATACAATTCGAGGGTTGGGGCAGAAGTAATGACAACTGTTTTTATCAATTTTTTTAATCGAATCACTCAATTTTATTTGTTGCGTAAAAGAAATGCTGTACTAATGTGTGTTCATAACGATAGATGGCTTTGTGAGTGTCTCTAATCGCATAGAGAGCAATATAAAAATAGTTGTCTGACTGCCGCCGTGCCAAATGAATGTAACCCGTTTCAAGCAGCGCTCATACTCCAAGATAGCCGTTCTGCAGGGGAGAAATGCCCGAGAAAATCATTGGAAATTGGTGAAAGCTCTTGAAAAAACTGTTCTTCCATACCGGAGAGTGGTAAGATGACCAGGAGAGTTTCTGCGAGGTCACGTAGTAACCAGTGATCGCATGTGGCGACCTGTGAGTGTGCGAACAGATGTGGCACGTGCGATAATCGAGCATCTGTCTAATCGGGCCTTAATAACGGGCATGTAATGCTTTTGGATTATCGTGAACTCGTATATGCGAAAATGCTTGGAACATGAAACCAATACTGTCATTTCAAATACCTTAATAAATTTGAGAAACACAATTTAGGTGTGCCGTTAAATATACATGCACTTCGTTCATACCTTGCAATTTCGTGTGTATATTTCATATATTTCACCAGTGCTCATATTCTCACCAAAACAAATAGTTGCCCTGACTTATACAGTTATTCAAAATTGGGGTAATAAAGAGGTTTAAAAACAAGTACGATCTTTGGGTGGTGCCTAAACGAAAGGACACATTTAAGAAGATTGAATCACTGGTGCCCACTTCATCGTTATCTCGCCATTTCCGTTCTTCTAAGGGTTCTTGATCTAGAACGCGCATTACGGTAAATTATGCCTTGTCGCCCGCGCCTTATCTGATTATCTGATGACGGGCGGGGGCAGGGCATGTTAGCTCCGCCACCGAGCGGAGAAGATACCGCTATCGCCACCGCCACCCCCGCCTCTCCAGCCGCGCCCGCCGAGTCCGCTTAGGCAATGGACTAGGAACGCGAAACGTAATGAATGGGACATGTAACACAGATTTCGATTTAAACACAATTGCACTTCAAGGTCACGAGCTGGACGGAGAGAGGGACACGTCATCCTATCGGGTGCTTCGTTATGACTTAGTTTTGGTATTGGATCGCCAGATTTGATGACAATGTCCCTTTCTCCTTCTAGCTCATGACCTTAAAGTTCCACTATGTTTATACTGGAGATTAGAATGCTGAATAGATGGTGATGAATCAAACTAGTGGCGCTACAACAGTATATACTTTCTCACATTATTTGTAACAGCTACGCAATATTATAAGGCTACGTGTGCAGTAAAAGTGTTTCCAACCAGCATTTTTGTTCGACTCTGGGATTAATCCTCAACTTTGAGGTACCACGCCATTCACGCCATATACCTACACCGCCAGCCACACGGATAAACTCAATCTTCCCGGCGCTTAAAAAAGTTAAAGTTAAAAATCAGTTAAAGTTAATAAATTGCATTTGCAATTTTCAAAAATTCGGAGGTTTTCATGTACATTATTTCAAAATTTAGGTTTAAAGAAAATATTTTATTAAGTAAAAACTCAATTTCATCAATATTATAGGCCTGCATTGTTAATTTTTTGTTTGCAATCTTCAAAAATACAGTATTTGCCGGAAATGGAACCTGCACCACTCTTTGTGAGGAAAAATTACAGAAAAACATTTGAGCCGGTTTTGAGAAATTTGCTTTATCAATTGCATGAATTTCAAACAAAATTTATGCAAAAACTACTCGTTTTTTTCTTCAAAAAATTGTACTTGACCTAATTTAAAGATCTAATTTCTTAGAACATGTTTCGTTAACGAAAAAAGATCTCTATCATCAATAATGTACTTTTACAGTTGTTACTTCTTAGCAATTTCCGAAAATATAAAGTTTGAAGAAAACCGGAGAAGCACAACTGTCTTTACCGACCTTTGCTATTTCCGGTGTTTTCCTGTGTTTTCTTTACCATGGCCCGACAACAAGTTTTTTTCTGCAGAAAAATCGCCGATTTCCGACGCACGATTACAAAACTTTTTTTTTACTACATTCTACGAAGGAAGGCAAGAAAGTAAAATGATCGTAACATAAATATAAATGACGTGAAATATATATGAAATAAAATTACATTTGTGTAATTTTTGAAAAATTCAAAAGAATATAAATGGTGCTTATGTCATTCTTTTCAGTATCTCTAACACTATCCAAAAAAATTAATGGAATCATTTGAAACCATTTTTGAAAATAAGGTTTTTTAGTGAATATTTCACCCAAAATTGCGCGAAAACTAGAAATTTATTCAAAAAATGGACGTAACATTAATTAAAGAAGTGAATGCGGGAAACAAATTTGTCGATATTAGTGGATCTCATAACGTGTATTTCCGTTGAAATTTTGAAATCTATTTTTCGCAGCATTACACGGCTTTATTCTATGTATATTACTCCTTATATACGTATGTATACGAGAAAGGAAAAGGTGGTAGGGGATAAAGAAATCGGTGTAACAATATAGGAGGAAATTCGATGAGTAATCTCGATGCAAATGATAGATAAATACTTTGACGTCCTTAGCATTCTCAACAACGAGGTATGACATCAGAAATAATAAAGATAAAACACAATAAGTAAAGTGAAAAACAAAAAGTAATTCGTCTTGAAGTATCTACTATCATAATCAGTTAAAGATCTTGAGAGGAACATGAAAAATGTTTTGTAGCGAAAGCTTTCTTGCACCCAGCAGTTGACCAACATAGCAGTGTGCGTTGAAGAGCTGAAAATTCCCATAAGTAATTTTGTCAGATACAGCAATAATTTATTAATTAATTTAACGCAAATTATTTTTTAATTTAAATTAACTTTATTTTTCATTTTAATATTATTTATTATTAAGGCCGAGAAGCTCTTCAACTACTATAAACACTGAGATCCATTAAAGATGATCCAATTAGTGCATGAAAGCGATAACAAAAGTGAAATGTTGGAACGAGATACAGGGGAAACAGATCAAACTCAAAAAAAAACCTTGTCGAGAACTTCATTTGTATGCCACAAGTTTCACATGGATGTAATGGTCATTGGTGACCTATTGTGCACGGAGCTTTTTTAAAACGAATTTTAAGTCGCATTAACAACATGGTTATGAGTGACTGACAGTATTTATTTACGTCAAAAACAGTTAAAAAACTGCGTATGACGTTCTATGGGGGAAAGTGAATATTGTGCACGATTTCAAAATTCTGTGATCCCTACACTAAGCCATACACTACTTGAATTTTGAGAGAGAAAAAACAGTACATGATATTGCATAGATACACGTTCAGTTTACATTGTACATTTTCATTTTACAGTTTAAACTTTTCAATACTGCACTTTTACATTAGTATTACTCTGATTATTACGTATAACACTAATCATTTTCCATTTCATCACTTTGCTTGAATATTTTTTTCGTTTCTTATTAACTCTTTTATATACATTACAGTTTATACGTTTAAAGAACAAGTATTAAGCTGCGATAAAAAGTTAAATACCCTTAAAAATGTTAACACTCCTACAGAATTGAATGACTTTCTCTCGATAACGAGAATAGTGTTGAAATCTTCTTCCCCTATGCAAAACAGTCTCAGTTGTCAGTAATTTACCCAATCATTTATAAAATAGTACACAGATTTGAGTTACAATATTCACATAAGTATTTTGGGGTTTTGTTTATAAGGTTTTTGCATGTTAAATGTGTGTGTTTTGTTCAGATACTCGAGGTAATACTGTTCTTTTCGATTCAGGTTTGGAACGTGTAATAGGGGTTTTTATTGTCTTAAGAACGTGTGCTTGAATAACCAAACACAAAACGTAATACATTGAAAGGTATAATGACATTATTTAAAACACAGGTTGTTACTTGTGTAACTCTTGTAGTTGATTATTTAAGAGCGTCTCCTTGAGACCGAGTAGATAGCTAGGACGGTAATAGTTATTTCCGCTACAATAAAAAATATGTTACGGAACAGAAAGTTGATTATCACCGCTTTAACAAGACGTTTCCGGACAATGCACCGAGACTGGAAATTCTGAAGGGGCACTACCGTACTTTCCAGTTGTGTGATGGTAATGCCTTTACTTTATTACATACAGTATTTATTTCTTTTCTATTTAATATTGTTTATGTTTATCATGAGCATCTGTTAAATATTAATTAAACATTCAAGAACGGCCGTGTTAGAATATATTCATGAAATCCAATAAGGTGTAAGTAAGTTGATATTTAATTTTTTTGTAATATTGAAAGCTCTTCCTCTAGAGGAAAAACTCCTTAATTTATTGGCATAAATTGAATGCCTCTGTAGTTTAAAAGTAATTAAGTGTATATACACTGTGAATGAGTTCAACGTTGGTACCTATTCAGTTATCATTCACATTATTTATTTCATCTGTACTGCTGATTGCAGTGTTATAATTAATGTAAATGTTAATGACAAGAGTACTTGAATCCAGTAATGATTCACCTTTTTGCGCTTTGAATAAGGAAAACAAGTGAAATACAATGTAGAGGGCTTATAAGCTTGTATATTTGTAGAATATTTAAAGCACCACATCTCTTTTGCATGTCTGTGGTTTATATTACGATTTATATCCATCTCATTGTTAAAGCGCCATTAATAATGTGCTCTTCGACATTCTCATAGTACTGTAATGTAGTAAGCTGCGTCCGTCCATCTGTCCGTCACTCACGGTTGGTATCCTTACGGTCCATCAATCGAGACAAATGAGATGTCGCTTGATGCGTCTCGATCTTCTGGTGGAAACTGATCATTTTCTTGCAGCTCCATCTACAAGATTCTAAAAATCTCTAAAAATTTGTTTTTTAAACCACTAAAATGTGTTTTGTGTATCTTCTTTCTTGTACTTTTTATGTGAATCAATAGCTCATTTCATGCCTCTCAACCTTGACAAATGGATTGGCACCATTCTTAACTGATACTATGTAAGAATTCTAGAAAAAACACCCGTTTTTAGTTTCAAAGTATCTAGAACGTTGGTAAAACATTGGTCAATTGCTATATTCTCTTTCCGGCATTTACGTGATTCTTTACTTCTTCATCAGATTGACAGTATTTGGACTTAATTTTTACTGAATTATTGAAAATACGCGCTGCAGGCGTTAAGCACATAAATCATGTTTGGAGGAGTTTTAAAGTAATGTTCGATGGGATCACATTCAATTTCTCTCTACAAGACAAATGGAATGGCTTTATTTTTAGTCGGATCTGTCTAGAATATTATGGAAGAATTATAAAAAAAAAATGTTTTGGGAGATTTTAAGCCATCCACAATGCTGAAAAACATTGATGATTGCACCATCGTTTTGGATCCACGTAAATCCTTAGGACATGTAAGATACCATTATCCATAGGCATGATATATTTTCAATATATTGACAGTTAAACCTATTAGTAATGTGAGGGATTACGATTTTTGAAAGTACTTCGATGTTACCTGTTCATGTAAACACACTGTTTCTAAAGATAGACGTACCAGACTCCTTTATTGCTTCCACAATTTCTTTTTAATGTGAATTTTCATTGCACACAAAAATTGTCAACATGAAAATACCCGCCGCCGAAGGCACGAGGCTAAGCTAATTAGTTGCGACACACGCATAGACCCATTGATTCATACACAAATCGAGAAGACAGAAAACGTAAGGAATCTGGCGCTCTAAAATTTGGTAATTTGACACCAAAGGAATTAGGAATCTACAATGATGACTAACGACAATAAACTAAAATTATACTGTTAAATACTGTACTGGTAAAATTATACAATCACTAAAATTATACAATAATTCCATAGGGACTGATCTGTATGACTTATCAACTTTTCATCTAGCCGTTGATTAATCTTAATTTTATATAAATTTAATCATAATTTAGGCAAAAACTTTAAGAAAAAATTAGAACTATTATTTAAAATCGAAAATATCATAGAAACTTCATGTAAAGTACCCTGAAAAATCAATTTAGAGGAAAATCCTGTGTAGGATTTAGGCGTTAGTGTTGTTAACAGGCAGGTTGATAGGCAGACGGACAGACGGATAGACAGAAAAGGAGGCCACAAAAAACATGTGTGTTCCTCAAAATATTGAAATTGATTTATTGTAGCATTATATTTTTTCGTTATACTATACTATGTATATGCTAGTAAACGAGAAAGTAACAACTACATACATGATTTCTATTGTTGGGTTCCCACCCACCCCTGGAGAGTACTTTTGTGACTGTCCCCTATTGGACAGCCCTGATGGAATCGTACTTGGAAGGGCAGTCATCACTTTGAATGGGTCGCGGAGAAGGCATCAGACCCTACGGAAGGTCAAGGGATGAGGCATGCATATTGATCATTCCCCCTCTCACGGAACTAAGTGCATTCCGGGAACCGGTTTTCGAGATGCTCAACAGCTTCGTTGATGGGCATTGTTCTTCCAAGGACACACACTTCTTCATCTATCAAACCGGGAGCGGTAGCTCAGTCCGTCAACTGGTGTCACTGCAGCGCCTCTGACCGGAAAGTCCTACGTTCGAGTCCTGACGGCGGCAAGATTTTCGAATTCAGTCGCTGTCTGGAGGAGAATTCTAGCAGCCGACTGCTCTGATCGGTAGTTTTCCGTGGTTTCTCCAATCAATACCAAACGAATGCCGGAGCAGTACCATAACAAACCGGTCACGGGCCGCGCGCGATGTTTCCTTCCTCTTGTTATATCCTCACCCCCTTTCACACACACACACTTACATGCACTACTCTTCCACATATGTCGGGACACCGGTCAGGAACTTAGAGCTTGTCCAGGCTGTGGCGGTGCCCCGCTGGTGGCAGAGTCCTGGTGAGGGGGAAACCCCGATAGCCGACAATAGGTCTGCGCCGGATCTCGCCATCCAGTGGGGGAAGATCACCGCCATCTCTCGAGAAAAAACATGCCTACCTTATGGGACTAACGACCTAATCTGTTGACACGCCCGGAATCATTACTCAACTAACCATTCATCTATCAAGGCCAACAAAGTGAATTGGGTTTTGTAAAATTGGTTTCCGCTTCATTCAATATACGTTCATCAGAGGAATTGAGGAGAAAATTGATTAATTTTGGGTACATAACATGAATTTCCAAATACATTTTAAAATTTTTCTAAAAAATTGCACCTAATTTTTGATTATTTTTTCAAATTGGATAGAGCAAAGTTGCCTCTAAAACGTCGCAAGTCCGGTTTTTTTAGAATTCTCATAATTTTCGAAAATTCCTGAAGTCCAGTGTCTTCCAAACAACTCCAATATTGACAATAGAGATCTTTTTCTAAATTAAATTTGTTCTTCACAATAAAATCTTTAAATGAGATCATGAACAATTTTTTTCCAAATATGAGTAATTTTTGCGTATTTTTGCTTGAAACAAAGGCAACTTTAAAAACATTATCTCAAAATCGGCTTTCAATCTTTCTTCAAACGTTTTGTACGAATAGTGCTAAATGCACTGAATAACGAAACATGGACGTAATTTTAATGTTCTTTTGATTTTCACTAATTTCACTTTTTTTTGTTTACTAGTTTGTCTGTGTCTTAACGAACCTGAAATAGAACACGTAACGGTATTATTCATGGAGTTATGAATACGATATATAGCTCCATGGTATTGTTAATACCCTTGTGGGCCTTTCTGATTCTTCATACCCACGCGGGCCTTTGGAATACTTTATGGCCCCTTCACACTGATTGAACCAAATGTGTGGCTTGCAATTTACATTACATGTTATTCCGTATCGTAAGTAGAATTTGCTAATTGAAGAAAATGTGTAGAATTTAGTTGCGGATACTGGCATATTTTTAAATTTTTTAAAACTCATGAAGGCTTTGATTCAATTTAGGCAATTCTTTTTAATCGCAGATTGGAACTCAACTCTTTCAGGTTGAGGATTTGACAACTTGCGCACTACAGAAAAATTTAATTTTCTTCAAGAGTTATTTTTGAAACGCGATACCTCATAAATATTGTGTTTCAATAAGTTACGATTGATTACTAGAGAGTAGTTAGTGGTAGAGTAGATACGTTTCAATTTACGAAGTGTTTAAAATTTTTAAAGATCCTTATGCATTTTACCCTGAGAAAGTCTGCTATGCTATGAAACCAGTAATTTGAAATGTGCTTAACAAGCCCGCTCTACTATATTGTGACACACCCACACGTTCAACAGTCTGAACTTGAGCTATCTTTCCACTGGTCGGTTGGTGATTTATGCTAACTGTACATCCAGAAAACGTACCACCTCCCTTTTACGAATATAGATTTACCACCGCATGTAGACCTATATCTTCTTCTGTGTCCTCTTAATCAGCCCATCAAACGGTTCATTCAAATATTTGTCATCCTAAGAGTTGACTGGTCAGTAATGTATTAATAGACATTTCCCCGGATAACTCCCGCTAATATGGAATAATTTGATAATATAAACAATTCTTTAAAAATATTTTCATCTTTCTTTTTTAAAAATATGTATATGAATTCAATATGACTCGACTATTCAGTATCTCTTTACTGACGTAAGAAAAATTAAAAAATTGACTTTAAATCAGTTGGAAAAACTAAGTATGATTTTGTACGGTAAATTCGACATTAGTGAGCGAAAAAATACAATCTTTTCTCATAAAATAATTTCTGCTTTGACGCAAAGCAGGAGATAATAGTACGTTCCACAAGATCTCGAATTAAAAACACGTTTACAACCTTACCTGCTGGACTTATGAGACTTGGAAAATGCATTTGTTGATCATTTATTCTGAATGTAAAATGGAATTTTGTGGATGAAACTATCTGGTATATTACTACTCGCCCGACATAATGTTGTACAGACTGGTTGTGGCGCCAAACACTGTGCGCTAAGTTTGGGAGTTTGAATCCTGCAAAGAGGATGTCTTTTCTTTTGCGACTGCGGCGTTGAAGGCAAATGCAATTTATCACATGTGTAGCAATTAAAGTGGGGAAATATACTTTAAGTTAAATATTTAAATACTTCGCCAAAATCCGTTGTAAATAAGAATTTATATACATACTCAAAACATAGTAGGTTTTGATTTGCTATTTCAAGTATTTAAAATACTGGAAATACCCAAAATACAATAAATACAATTATTTTATATCTTTTTTATTGCAACGATGTAATATAGTTGTCAATTACAATAAATTAGTAATTCCATGTCATACACATTTCTAAAAATAACTAACTATAATATACATTTATGTATAAACAAAAATAAAATCCACGAATTTAATTTTAATCAAAGTATTTTCAGTATTTTTTTAAGTACACCTATTTTATGTATTTAAATACGCGCGGAAAATGTGAAATATACTCATGAAAGGAGAAGGAATGAACTACGAGCATGTATATTTAACGACACATCAAAATTGTTTTTCTCATATTTATTAATATATTTCAAATAACAATACTGGTTTCATGTTCCAAAGCATTTTACCATATACGAGTTCACAACATTCCCAAAAAATTACAAACCCGTTCTAAAGGCTCGATTAGGCAGATCCTGGATTACCACACGTGTCACATCGGTCCGCACACTCACAGGTCGTCACGTGCGTTGGTGATCACCAGCAACAAGGTTCTGAGAGACATTGCTAGTGCTCCCTGGTACGTCCTAAACGATGTGCTACATAATGATTTTAACATGCCAACAGTACAACAAGAAATTAAAAATTTTAGCCATAAATATGTCAGCAAACTAGAAAACCACAATAATGTACTAGCCATAAACATATTGGATACTAGTTTAGAAGTCAAAAGACTGAAAAAGTTCACACCATTGGATTTGCCAAATAGATTTTAAAATGACAATAGTGATAACACTGTAATAAAATCAACACCAAATGTTTTGTCAACATTACAAGTGTGTAATATGATAAAGGAAGATCACCAGTGGGTGACCTTTTCATGCAAGTTTGTAATTTCGAACAGCATATTTACTTATTGTTCTTGTTTTGAACAGATTGTAAATTTACAGATTTAAATTAAAAAAGCTAGCAACAATACTGCACAACTGTCTGCTGATCACAAGGCGACCATTCTCGCCTGCGAGGTTGCTAGGCGACCTCGCAAAATCTCTCATGCCCATCTTGCAGCTGTTCGGTATGGAAGGGCATTATTCCCAAGAGCGACCACCACTTCCGTGTGACATTCTCGGGCATGTATCACATGGAGAATGTTTGTGCATGAGCGCTACACGAAGCGCTCATGGTAGTCGGACAACTGATTTCACGTGTTAACATGCGGTGCTAATAGAGACACCCACAGATCCTTCTGTTGATGTAAATACTCCTATTGCAGTATTTCTTTCAAGATGTAAATGAAATTGTGGGATTCATAACATTTTTTTCTTTAGAAAAAAAGAGTTAGCATTACTTCTGCCCCATCCGTCGTATATCTCCAAAATATATATATCCGAAAATGACAAAAATACACTTTTCAAGTACAAAATGTATTTAAAATACGTATTTCCAATACAAATATTTAAATACTATCCTACCCAACTAGCAATAACTTAACCCTGCTAGCAATAACTCCTTCAGAACATTTGAATATTACCAACTAAAAGCGAGTGCTTGTTATCTATTCTTGGTCACCGGCATCCTGACAGGGATATGACACTACAAACAGAAAATAAATGGGAAGAAAACATTGATTGATTCATTATTAGTGATTCGGAGCGCGTCAACCACTGAGTCATTAGTCTCGTAAGTGTATTGCATGCTTTTTGATCGGGGGGAGGTGGTGTGATCTTTCCCAGCTCGATGGCGAGTCCGGCGCCAACCTACCGTCGACTAGCGGGGTTTTCCCCTAACAGGTATCTCGCCCCAGTTGGTACAAGCTCTAAGCTCCCGACGGGTCTCCCGACATATATGGTAGTGTGGTGCTTTTTAGTGTAAGTGTGTGCAAGGTGTTAGGATACGACAAGGAAGAAGAAGAAAAGATCGAACGCGGTCCGTGGCCCGTTTGTTAGGCGGCATTCGCCTAATGTCGATCGGAGAAACCATGGAAAACTACCGATCAGAGCAGCCGACCGCTAGAATTCTCTTCCAGTCATCCACAGACTTCGACTTAGCTGAAAAGCTAGTGTGGAAAATCCTGCCGCCGTCGGAACTCGAACCTAGAACCGCCCGGTGAGAGGCACTACAGTAACATCTGTTGATGCACTGAGCCACCCCGGTCTACATATAGAAGACAAGAGAAGAAGAAAAGAAATAAAACAGAGGAAGAATATTTAGTGTTTCCGAAAACGTCAACTACACTCCCCATTACAATGTCCCTCCTTTTCCAGATATCTCACCAGCTGAGCTCCGTCCCAGCTGGTCGCCAGATGTCCGGTTTTCGGTTTTCTTCTTGTCTATTCGGTCAAAAGGATGTTGGTACACCGGACAAAATATTGTCCGATTTTAAATAACTTTCGTGTAATATTTGACTGGCGTCACCAGATATTAATTCAAAATTTCTGAATTTGTGCCAATCGACAATTGATTGATTTTTTCGTGTTTCCGGGCGCGTCAACTGCTTCGGTCATTAGTCCCGTTAGTGTAGTGCATGTTTTTCGGGAGATGGCAGTGATCTTCCCCCGCTGGATGGCGAGATCCGGCGCCGACCTACCGTCGGCTAGTGGGGTTTCCCCCTAACCAGGACTCTCCCATCAACGGGGCACCGCCCCAGTCGGGACAAGCTCTAAGCTCCCGACCGGTCTCCCGGTATATATGGTAGTGTAGTGCATGTTAGTGTAAGCGTGTGTGTGTAAAGGGAGAGGATAGGACAAGGAAGAGGAAGGACAGATCGCGCGCGGTCCGTGGCCCGTTCGGTAGGGTACTGCTCCGGCATTCGCCTGGTGTTGATCGGAGAAACCACGGAAAACTACCGATCAGAGCAGCCGGTCGCTAGAATTCTCCTCCAGACAGCGTCGGAATTCGACCTAGCTGAAAAGCTAGTGTCGAAAATCCTGCCGCCGTCAGGACTCGAACCTAGGACCTCCCGGTTAGAGGCGCTGCAGTGACATCAGTTGGAGCACTGAGCTACCGCTACCGGTCCAAACGACGAGTAGGATTGTAGTTGTAGGGTAGATAGGAAGAAGCTGAGAAGATAGCGTGCTGAGCCGCCGCAGCCCACAATCCCACTCCCACGTGTCACCGTCGAGCGAGAGTGAGTGCTCTGTTGGCACTCGACCGTTCCTAATCAGTTACAGCCTCACAAGTTATGTTAGGGTATTCTCTGTTTTCGATTCATTTATTAACTTTTCTGTGAACACTGCCTTCTTTCAAGCTGAACATACCTTGGTCCTTCGCGTATCAGCCTAGTTACATTTTGTGTTGTGTTTGTATAAAAAGTAGTTTCTAACCTTTTTCTTTCCTAGGGCTTTTATCCAGCCGACAGCCGGTTGCCCTTTACGTCCCGAAGGGACGCATATTCGACCATACACTAGACAAACATGCGGGCTCCTCTGATCTGAGGTCAGCAGAACGCGAGGCCCTCCGCGACAACACACACCAAGTCAAGGGACGAACAGCCATGCCCAAGGCGGGACTGGCATCCGCGACCCTTCGGACCGAAGCGCTAAGTCGGTAAACGCTCTTAGCCACCTCGGCCATCCAGGTCGGCTCTAACCTTTTTTTACTTTCAGTAATTTTTATGAGCTAATAAGAAAATTTAAAGAGTGTTTGGTTTTTCTTTCGAACACATCTGTCAGCTCTAGTGAAATGTAGTGACTGTATGGGTAAATATGTGTGTGTGTGTGACTGGTGATGAGGGGACAAGGATGAAGAAGAGAAGATCGTGCGCAGTCCATGGCCCGTTTATGAGAGTACTGCTCCAGCAGTCGAGATATTAATGAAAAAAAAACTAACATGAGAATTAGTAATCTGTGCAGTCGGGCATAAGAATTCTCCGCTAGTCAGAGGCTGAATTCGACCTAGCTCTACAGCTAAAGTGAACAATCCACCGCCATCGAGACGCAAATCCCGGCAAAGCCGCTGCAGTGGCCCTGAGTCATCGCAGCAGGTAGAAAGAGGAAGTCGCAGAGAATGAGGGAAAAGAGGAGGAATAGAAAGAAGGGGAATAAGGAGAAGTAGGAGAAGAGGAAGGACAAAGAGATTAAGAAAATAACCATGCAATTAAGTAACAAAACACCCAACTACTCTCGAAGAAAAATGTATTCCTGACGTCACTCTTATTACTTACTCGTGCCGATTCCTTAATGCGTTTCATTACAGGATACGTTTTATTGGTTTTGTTATTACACTCCACTTGTTAAGTTAGACACAGGAAAACAATTCTTATTGGCGTTCAATAACGTTTCATCCTTGAACATTTTACTACGTCGGGTTTCCCTATATGGCTTTGTAAGTAACTTTATACAGTCAATATTACTCCCACAAAGAAAATAAATAATTTATGTTTTCGAACATCCAATTTCGCTCATTGGTTTGAAGTGGTAAGAATATTACGATCAAAGTCCACGGTTGACAACATGACTCTGCATCCTTCGCGAAGTCAGGTAAAAAAAGAAATAAAAAAGACAAAAGGTCAGGAGTATGCTCCAAATTTTCAAATTAAAACGATTAAAATTATATGTTTTCCATGCACGTTTTAGATTATTGTACCTTTTTAACAATAGTCACTTAGGAAATTAAAGAGCTCTATAGACATCCATGGTTTAAAAACCAAAAACACGCCAAATTAGCTTATTACGTCACTTGATATAAAAGCTGGGAACTTCGTAATATTCCAAGGTACACTCTTCTCTTCCCTTGTGTCCACAAAGAACACGACTTGTCTGCGTTAACGTATTCAGTTTCCCAATATCGCCAATAATCTATGTTTAGGTTCTATTCTACAAATTCAGTAGTTTACTATTCCAAAGAATTAAGTGGGTTGCTTGTTTAAACACTAAACATAAAAATATTGATATTTCGATGCGTGTGATGTGAATCTACGAGCAGAATAGGTTCAAACCCAGAATCCAGAGCTTCATTAGTGGTTCTTTTTCTTTTGTGTTTTTACAGCCCACTTCAGGCCATAACCGCCTCCGAAGCTTGCCGTAGGTGTCCTAGATCAGTAAGATGGGCTATGAGGGTAAATAGTCAACAAATTTCTTGGCTCTAAGGATAGGAAGAGGATAGAGACGGGAGTGATGAAGGAAACCACAGAAAGCCACCGATCAGAGCAGCCTACGACTTTGATCCAGGCAGGTTCCATAAACTCGCCTATGTTAAGCACATTAGGCATACCTCAGACATTGGGATCAACCCGGCGTCAGAGATTCATCGTACTTAATAAAACATAAGACTTACTCCGATTTACTTATTATATTATTTACTACTATATATACTTTATACTTATTTATTTATTTATTGGTGTTTTCTGGCTGCTGAGGTCATAAATTCCTTAGAATGTGTTGCGTTTTTTGTATCCAGGGAGTGGCGGGACCCATCTCGCCCCCGCTGGAACGTGAGATACGGTGCCAATCTACACGCCGCCTTGCGGGACTTCCTTCACCAAGTTTCTCCCCCAGAGGGGAGTATCGCACAAGCCGAGACAAGCTCTGAATTCCTGATTCGTGTGGAAGTGAAGTACATGTGAGGAAGGGGTAAGGATAGCACAAAGGTGAGGAAGGAATGATAGCGTGTTGCCCCTGGCCTCTTTGCTAGTGCCCTCCTCCGGCATTTCGCTTGCATTGATCGGAGAAACCACTGAAAATAGACCTTCAACTCCGTGCAGTGGGACTTTCACCGGGAGGTCCAAGGGTTCGAGTCCCGACGTTGCTGGATCTTAAACACTAGCTACAAAACTAGGTCGAATTCAGACACTCTCTGAAGGAGAATTGTGGCGGACGGCTACTCTGATAGAGAGTTTTCCATAATATTACGATCAAAAATAGATGAATGCTGGAGCAGTACCCTAAAAAACGGGCTATGCACCGCGTGAGATCTTTCCTTCCTCTTTCTTGTCTTTTCCTAGCCCTTACTTACACACATTTACACTCACATGCACTACTCACACTACTAGACATATCGGATGATCAGTCGGGAGCTTAGTGCTTGGGCCCGGCTGGGGCGGTGCCTCGCTGGTGGGAGATACCTGGTCGGGAAAATCCCCGTAAGCTGACGTAGCTTGTCACCGGATCTCGCCATCCAGCGGGGGGAGATCACCGCCATCTATCGCTATGAAAGAATCCCCAACACTTACGGGACTAATGACCTTAGCAGCTTTCGCGCCCAGAATCACTAATCAATCAATCAAAACCAGCATTCCGCAAGCATTGATCGGAGCAACCACTGCACATCGACGTCCTCCAAGTGCGCGCAGTGCGGGCACGTGTCCGCGGCGCGGAAGACTACTGGGAGCTCCGGTGGCGGGGACTGTTGCGGAAGTCGGGCAGTCGCTGTGGCGGGGCCTGCACCACGCCACACGTCCACTGACACTCGGTTAACTGCCCCGCTCCTCCTCACCCCCACCCAACCCCGCCATCTCACCTCTCCACCCCCCTCAGACCCCCGCGCGCCCCTCTACAGGAAAACAACACGGCCGCTTGCGCGCTCCGCATGACAAGCGCCTCCCACATACGCACACGCACACGCGCACGCACGGCAACGGACCACGGAACAAGGTCGCCCTTCGATTGAGGAACAGAAAGCAAGACTGCTCTCAAGACGTTCGTCTGTGATGGCGCGTTCTTTCATTAGTTTTCTCTGGCGTAACGTTGGGTAATTTTCTTTGTAAATACTGTTTAAGTGGATCTTTATAAGACTTCTTTTCTTAGGCAAAAAAATTCTCGCTTAAACAACGTAGATTCGTTACTGTCCTAACTAAAGCATTTCGCATCGGCCGGTTTACACAAATAGAGTAAATGTATTTCCCGCTCATTTATTCTTTCGTCACCTTTCCGGCTCCGAAGATTCATTATTCCTACCCAAATACATTAATTTGTCCTCAATGAACCGACACCAGTATGGTAATTATTGTCGAGTTGAAGATAATAACACAAAAACTGTATCACGGATTTTACTTTCTCACTTCAGCTTACGCAGTATACAGGAAGTATTGTAATGCTGCGGGAAGGAACGAGGAATTTTCAACAAAAAAACTCGTATTGTCGGACCCTGGTAACGAAAATGTGGATAAATCTTGTCCCAATATATAGTAAATTACCTTCTCCTACACGTTGTGTAGTCAGAATTCGTGATTTGTGGGTTCTTGATAATGAAAAATTGCTTGACGGCAAAACGACTGCCTGCCAGTCTCTTCGTGTTGGTCAACACTAGCACCTAAACTATTCCGCAATTTTTCTCCAAAATTCATATTCCCCAATTCACCTGACTGATTTCGCGCCCCTTGAATTTGAAACGGATATTTTAATTTTTGGGGAGGAGGGGGTACTTTACATAAAGCACCTGCGACATTTTCAAAATTAAAAAAAAATGGGTTCACATTTTTTTATTGAATTTTGTTGTCAGATAGCGTAAAGACCGCTTAAGAAAATGATGTACATCTCATTTTCTTTAAAATCCTTGATTTTTTGAAAACAAGTAAAGTAAGTATAAGTAAATATGAATCATTAAAATTAAGTTAAAAATAATTTATTTTATGTGCCACGGGCGTTTACTGGTTCAAGTGATCGAGCGGCGACGATAAGCTCAAGAACCTGTGGCCTTTATAACGTCCTTGGCGCATTATAAAATCATCAAGGCATATATGAACGTAATTTTTAACTATTTAAACTTTTACTGTATCTTACTATTATTCACGTAGATCTGTTCACATATTAACTTCCATCATTCAGCCTATCTTAAATTAGCAACAATGCAAAATATCTCTATTCTCCTTTTCTTTCCGAATTATTGAATGTTCACTCCTCGGCGCATTTGTTGAATTTCACCCCACCTTTCCTGCGCGCGCCTTCGGGGCGGGGCGCCTTTTTGAAAACAAAACACTTGAGCAGCAATACCTGGAAACCGATTTTACAGGCATTAATAAGGAGAAATTGAAAAAGAAGGTTGAATAAAATAATTTTTATTATGGAGAAATAAGAATTTGGGAATGGTGGGAAACATCTGAATAAAGTTGATTATGTAGAGAGAGATTAAAGTTCAGTTTGTGAATACTTGATGAATCTGTCTTATTTTGTCACATCTCAGTATTTTTTTCATTTTATCTCTTTGGAACAAACTTCGAGTGTTATATGAAGACACATACTATGAGTGCAAGAGTTAGTTTGTGAATGATTTTTCCACACTACTTTACTTTCTCCGGGGTCACACGACACTAAATTATTGTTAATACGAGTATCTTCCATTTCTTGATTTGAAATTATGGGAGAGCAAACATATTTTCTACGAATTGTATATCAAGACAAATCAAAATAATTTTCGTATATCAAGACAACGTAGACAAATTTCAAGTCAGAAAAAATCGTTTCCCCCATTTCCTTTCGAGAGTCAAGAGCCGCCGAGGATGTTTCTGAAACAGGGGCAGACTGCGTTGAAGTACCGATGCTTCCACAACTCAAAGAATCTTCTCCACGACTTCAGAACGAGCAAGATGAGTAATGTGATGTTCGTTTTCATCGCACGAGCCAAGGGATATGGGTCAAACATATAGCAAGAAGGAACTGGGAAATGTGAAAATTGGGAGAAGGAAAATTTGCTCTTCTCGCATAATATATAGGATTATACCTTATATTGGATTACACGTTGGCATTTGCCAACGTGCCCCAATTTGGCAATGCATCAATGTTTTCCTCACATGATTTTAAACTTGCTTAACACTTCAGATATTTTAGGTTTACATATCTTTTAAATATATCGTTATATATTGTGCTTTTTAACACAAAATCCGCATACTACTAAGTATGCATACAAAAAATTAGAATATATGATATAGATAATATATGGTATGATAATACACAGAAATTTGATTATACATTTACAATAAATAAAGAAAATACTACAATACGTTCAGTTTAACTGAATGGTGGTTTTAATAAAGACATTTTTGTGAAGTATTTTAATTCGCGTAATTGCAATAATAAGCATAATTCAACGCAAAAAGTGAAACCCAGGCTAGATTAATGAAAACTATAACACATAAAATTAGTAGAAATTCGGAAGATTTCCCTCATATCTAAACTGAAGCACTTCAGTCACGTCCAAGTACTTTTTAATTGAATTTTTGTGTGGAGCACATCAGCAATCTTTCTTCCATCATAATGATTACTCCTTATCAATAAGATAATCATACCGGGCAGTTGTATGATCTCTGACTAACGTCCTAAAAACGTTATTGTCTAATGGACGTAGAATAAACACAATTGGCGGTGCTCTTTTAAAAACGTGCTCTGTTGGAAAATTTCAAGACGCAATTGAGATCTTGTCGCTCGTGATCCTGCATATCTGTATCACTAATTTCGAATAGCTGCATAAATTGACGGAAAATCATGGTCACTCCAGCTGTGTGAATAGTATCTATGGTTTTATCACATATCCGGTAACTCGAAAAAAAATCAAAAACCATTAAACAATATATTTATTTAGTCAAAACACAATACAAACTGTATGTGATGTACGGAAAAAAGTACCATCCACGCAAGTTTCTTGAGCTCTAGATCTCTTCTCAACATTTTAACTATAAATAGTTGAATGATGAAAAAAAGTTTCAAAAAAAAACAAAAAAAAAAACGAAGCTAGCAACTTTTGAAAACTGGATGCTTTCGCTGTATGTTGTAGAATACTTATTTGCATCGCTAAATGAAGTGTGGATTTTATTTCGACTGAAAAAGCTGGTGTCGTTAGTCGAATTCGTTTACTACGCTCCAAGTCACGGAGGTTAAGCGAATTCGAGACTCACCGGTCCTGGTTGGGTGACTGGCTAGGAACCCCGGGATCTTTCTTTTCTTTTTAAATTTATTTATTGTTTAGTTGAAATTACAATGTTCAGTTCACAAGTGAAACTTTGCAATTGTATGGTGACTTAAACTAAACAACTTAATCTAAACAACTTAATCTAATCAACTTAATCTACTTTAAAATTGTACATAACACACTTTAATAGGGAGAGGAAACAAATAGCACCTCAACAGAATTAGTCAATATTTGAAAATATCTGGAGGAAAGAATGGAGCGGGAATCTGTTCTTTATTCTGGTTTTGTATCTGGGATCTTTTCCGAGTCTGTAGTGAGTTGATGCCTTTATGAAGGGTAAATTAGTGTAAAAGTTGTTTGATAGGTATGCTATTTGGTGAGCTATTTCATTTATGTTTAGATCATGATGTAGTTGTTTATTGCTAATAAACCATGGAGCTCTTGTTATTAATCTTAAATATTTGTTTTGAAATATTTGCATTTTGTTGAGATTGGTTTTGGCGACATTGGTCCAGATCGGACATGCGTATAATAATGTTGGGCGAATGAATGATTTGTATAGTGTTAGTGCATTTGACAGTGAGAGATGGTTGTATGAGTTTAGTAAAGGTCTTAATTGTATTAATTTGGTTTTTGCCTGTTGTGCTTTTATTTCAACGTGTTGTTTCCAATTGAGTTTAGTGTCTAAATTTAATCCAAGATATTTTATTGTTTTCGTGATTGGGGTCCAATTTATAGCGTTATTATTTATGAGTAGTGGGGATGGATGTGCAAAGGTTTTCAATGAGAAGATTTTTGCTGCTGATTTTGAGGGATTTAATTTGATTTTCCAGTTATTTGCCCAATTTGTTATTAGATTTAGATGCTGTTGGAGCTGGAATTGATGAGTTAGTAGTGAAGTGCCGGAGATGTATAAGGCAGTGTCATCGGCGAATTGGGCGGTATTTATTTGATGGGAAGTAGGAATGTCTGCAGTGTAGAGATTAAACAAGGTTGGGGATAGCGGCGAACCTTGGGGGACCCCAGCGGCAATTTGTCTGGGGTTAGAATGGTGACCTTCAACTGCAACTGAGAAGGTTCTGTCGGCTATGAAATTTTTGATGAGTTGAATTAAATACTTTGGTGTACCAATTTCGACTAGTTTGAAGTAAAGGGCTGGGTGCCATATCCTGTCAAATGCTTGTGACACATCTAGAAATACAGTGGTTGTGTGATATCCCTTTTGAAAAGCAGAGTGGATGTGTTCAGTTAGCCTCAGAAGCTGGTGCGTCGTTGAGTGATGGGATATGAAACCGAACTGATGAGGTGGAATTGCGTTCGTTTTATTTATATGTTTGTTTAATCTGACAAGAATTAATTTTTCTAAGATTTTTGACATTGTGGGTAAAAGACTGATTGGTCTGTAATTTTCTGCACGTGATTGGTTTTTATTTGGTTTTGCTATTGGATGTATTATTGAATGTTTCCATGTTTGGGGATAATAACCTGTTCTTAGTATGGAGTTGTATATATTATTTAAAAATGCGATGGCATTGTTCGGTAATCTTTTGAGAATTGCAGTATTAATTCCGTCGTGTCCTGGAGATTTTTTGTTTGGCATTTTTTGATTATCAGTTTAATTTCATTAGGAGAAATTAATTTAATTCTGTGAGGAACGTTGTAAAGACGAGCGTTTGAAAATTTTAAAATTTCATCGTGTTTAGCATTTTTTATGGAGTCATTGGGTGTGAATGTGCTGGCAAAATGAGTTGCCAGAATTTCGGCTTTCTCTGTGGGTGAATATTTTTTCCCATTATCAGTTGACAGTGGGGGAATGCTGTTCTTTTTCCTTAAAATTTTCTTTGTGAACTGCCACAGAGAATTGCTTTTAGTATTTAGTTCTTCAATAAATTGATTGAATTTTTCTTGGTTGTGTTTACTTATTGCCTTTTTGCAAATATTAGTTAGATGATTTAGTTCTTTTTTTAGTTCTGGGATTCTTAGGGTGTTCCAAAGCCTTCTGGTTTTATTTTTAACTTTTATTAATTCAGTAATATTAGGAGGTAATGGTTTTCTTAGTCTCTTTCTGATTTCTGGTATTGTTGTATTTTGAGAATTATTCACAGTTTTTATTAATATATTATTTAGCTCACTGATTGCATGATTTATTTCATCAGAAGAATTAAGGATTTGAAATTTTGGTATTGATTTTTCAACAGTGTTTTTAAAGTGATGCCAGTTTATATTGTAAGTGTTCAGTGTGGGAGCAGGAG